>REGL01000285.1:125867-145929 GCA_004194395.1 Aurelia aurita complex sp. Pacific
GTAGGAAATCAACGGGTGAAGATCAAATACCACCAAAACTGGTTTTGTTAGCTGCAGACGAGCTTACACTCCCGTTAACAGATGCAATTAATTGCAGTATACGAAACTGTAGGTTTCAAAATAATGAAAAACGTGCCGCTGTCTGTCCTTTAGATAAAGGAGAGGCAAATCGTAATCGTACAGTTGAACGAAACTCTCGTCCAGTCAGTATTCTCAATATTTTTTCCAAAATCTGTAAGATAAATTTGAAAAATCAACTTATCCCATACCTAGATGAAACACTTTCCCTTTTCATGGTTGCTTACAGAAAATCATATGGCACACAACATGTCCTAATAGGAATGCTTGAAGAATGGAGATGAAAGCTCGATAACGATAATATTGTAGGGGCTGTCCTTATGGATTTATCAAAAGCGTTCGATTTTATTCCCCATAGCCAAACTACATGCCTAAGGCTTGGATGAAAATGCTCTTTTTTATATACCATTATAAATTTTTTACAAGACGAATTACTTATGACGCTACCTACTAATTACTCTACGAAACACTACAAGGACGATAATACCACGGGGAGCAATAGACTATGACAACCCCGCGGCAACTTATATAGAAAGAAATAAAAACTACTGGGTGAATCAGGAAAGATGTACCACCCACCAGCAAAACCGCACCCTAAGAGCCACCCAACCGATTCGCACAATTTCATAGAGATTTTAAACGAATGCTCTCGTCCTTATTTACTCTTACCTAAAACGGCGGAAACAGTCTGTGAGAATCAATAATACGTATAGTTCTTTTCAAACTATCTTATCAGGTGTACCTCAAGGCTCTGTTTTGGGCCCCATTATATTCTATTTCTATATAAACGATCGTTTTCTGTTTATCAAACGAGCGACGTTACATAATTATGCTGATGATAACACCCTAACTTATTTTTCCAAGACTCTATCAAATTTGATTGAGGTGCTGGAAGAAGAAGCTGGCGTTTCTTTGACGTGGCTAAAGACAAAATCAAATGATAGCTAATGCAGAAAAATTCCATGCACTCATTATTAGGAAAGATCAAACGAATACAAGTGGAGAAAATTTCAACATCCAAGGAAAAATAATAAAATCCGAAGAAATGGTTAAATTGCTAGGTATTCAACTAGATCATAAACTGAACTTTGAACAGCATATCTCCAGAGACGCAAAAACACCACACACCCACACACCAGGTTTGGAGACAGTTTTGAGCAAAAGTTGAGGAAGGTTATTTGAGAAGGTAAGAATATTGGGAAATTGAATTTGCACGACTGGGAGAGTCGTTCTAAGCCAATGTAAAGGTTGATTTTCCGAAAATTTTCTAATAATAGTCACAAAATTGTAATATTTTCCATTTTCGCAATTCCTTACACATTTATCACTATTTATCTATTTATCACTGCAAAATAGTAAGACAAAATGGCCGACCGCTGGTTTCAATCATCAGGCAAATTTGGTCTTCTGCAGGTCATAGCTCCATCATTTTTCATCGGATTTTACGGGGATGGTGGGAAACTTTAATTGAACATCTGAAGAGCACCATCATGCAAAAGCTTGGCGAGAATCTTTTGCCATTTTGTCACAATCTTCAGACAAACGGGGAACAATTTTTTTGGGACACCCTGTATATGCATTTAAACTCGCAAGATACATACTATGGTATTTAATGTACTGTTACATTGCAACTTAATATACAGTTGCATTAATTTCAGTTTTACCGAGCTCTCAAGCGGTTTTTTGGTTTTACGTAAAATAGCGCACGGTTTTCGGGCTTTACGAAAATTTAGAGCTGCTTACGGTTTCCAGACCCTCCCCAAACACCCCCTCTTTTATTAACGTTGGTCCAAGTTTCTCCTGCATCAGGAGGGTAGATTTTACGATCGAGGTGTACAACAAAATACCATGTTTGAAGAATTGTTGCTTTGCTTTGGAAGTCCCCTTCAGTAATGATGATAGCTCAAAGCTAAGTTTTTTCAAAGCGGTTTTTTCTTCGCTCTATTGTTTCCGTCAGAGAGCCCTGTTTATTTAGGTACACACTCAGGTACTCCTATTTACGTATTTGTCAACGGTTTCTATTTTTGTGTCATTAACACCGACTTCCATGGACTGTCCTTTAGATCTGTTACAGCTAACGGTTGCAATTTTTGTCTTAAAGTCTCCAAACTTCATTAAACTTCTCATTTTAAAATGTTTCTATTCGTTCTGCTTGTTTTTTAGCACGTTTGAAGTAATTGAAGAAGCTAGTATATCATCTTTGTAAAGAAGTGGATGTATTTTTATTTGCCCAAGATTTTCCCACGGTCTTCTTCTTTCATAATTGGAGTAATTTGGTCGATTGTGTTGGCACAAAGTGGGGTGCCCCTTATTTGATACTTTTACCAATTTTGGCTTGCTTTGTGTCTCAACAAAGAGTCCTGAACTCATATGAATTTCCAAGACTTTTTCCAGAGACTCCTGATTTGTATACATCAATGAGAGTATATCAGTAAGCCATAATTTGTCAAATGCTTTTTCAAGATGATAATTCTAATACAGCTTGTATTGTGAAAAGATGATTTGTTGTTGATCTATGTTTTCTTGCACCTGCAGCAAATTCACTGAAATGAAGTTCAATCTTGCTTCCTTCTTTATTGTAGATCCTTTTTTCATATACTGTAGTTTGTAAAATATTGATGTAATGAAGATACAGAAAGATCTTTAAAGGATTCCTTGTTTTTAAAGATCATTTTTATTTCCAGGGTATACCATGATTTTGGAAAAACTGACATTTCATGAGATGCATTCATCAGTGAATAAATTCATTAGGGAATACTTTTGATTCTCTGTTTTGCCTGACTCTCTTCTTGTTTCTTTCGACGTAATCGGGTTTAGATATTGTCTCGAACACAATATATCCCAATATATCGCTGTTTTAAGCATACTGACCAGCCTCAAGTACAAGAAGAAAAATAGTCCCGGTGATATATTTGGCTGCTGCAAAATACAGGACTTACGGTACATTAATTCCTTGCTTGGCTTTTTTCAATACTTTATTTAACGTTGGATACATATTGTTGCTTAAATATAAATAAGTACAATCAGCTAATTGATACCAACTAATATAACAACAGCAGCTAAAAACTGGATCTATACTTTAACGCGTTTGTAAACTAAGATGAGAAATATGATATTAATATATATGATGTATCCCAGGTTTGGTATATACTGGGTGCATACTTTGCAGGAGCATGGAATCGTAATTTGCTTTATTTGTCTTTTGAAGATTTCTAAGTTGTTTGCTTTTCTACTTTTGCAGGTATGTTATTCCAAATCTGACTACATCTGTAAGAAACTGTTTCAGTCCCATAAATAACTGCGTTTGGTTTTCTTGTAGAAAATGCTTCATTTCTGAAGTCATATGGAGATTGTTGAAATCTGAAAATATCATTCAAAAAATATGGCTTGATCTTCGTTTTATACATTTCAAGGGCTAGTCTCTGTAGGTTTTGTTGATGTATTGTTGAAGCTACCCTGGGTACCAGCCTCTCTAACGTTTTAACGTTAGAGAGGCTGGTACCCAGGGTATGTTGAAGCATGATCTTTAGAAGGCAGAGCTTCAATCAAAGGAGGTATCATAGTCATTATATGCTAGCCTTAGTG
Organism: Aurelia aurita complex sp. Pacific; assembly: GCA_004194395.1. Classification (NCBI taxonomy): domain Eukaryota; kingdom Metazoa; phylum Cnidaria; class Scyphozoa; order Semaeostomeae; family Ulmaridae; genus Aurelia; species Aurelia aurita complex sp. Pacific. Next base: position 129,531 of record REGL01000285.1, read on the forward strand.
CTATTTTGCGAACATTGTTGATTAAATTATTCTTTTTAAGGCTAGAAAACATCCAGACAATGGGGTAATAATCAAAATAGGTTGTGATAAACGTTTTCATTAAAAATGTCCTTTTCTCTATTCTAAATAAGGTGCAAGTCTGGTCAGGGCACTTATCCTCTTCCAGCTTCACTACAAAATCTTGTTTATGTGATGATCAAACTTTAGATGATTACCAAGTACTACTCCAAGTAATTTTTCTTTATCACTTTTTTTTAACTGAATGGTCCCCAATTCTCATTTCACTCTCTGCACATTTTGCTCCCTGTGGCTCTATAATCATACCCTACATTTGCATTTTTCCTCATTGAGAAGCATGCAATTATCTTTGAACCAGCAGTTTAGTGTGCTTTTCTCAGATTCAAGAGTTGGGAATATGGTGTTAATTGATTGCCCTTTTATCCATATTGTGTTATCGTTAGCATTTCACTTTTTTTTAGAAATAGAAAGTTATCATTTAGAAAAATACTGAAGAGCAATGGTCCTAAAACGGATCCTTGTGGGACTCCCTTGATTACATCTCTCCATTCATTACACTTGGAGCGTAGTTTTACTCTTCGAGTCCTGCCTTGGAGATAATTGTATGGTAGTTTTAATGCATTATTACTAAAGCCATCTGCGTGTAATTTTGCAATTGATAAGTCATATGGCAAGCAGTCGAATGTCTGTGATAAATCCATCATTATAGTGCCAGCAATCAGTTTCTCAATAAGACGCAGAAGTGCATTTTAGGTAATATATCCTTCTCTTGAGCCACACAGTAGAGGAGATAATATACTTTTCTTGTGATCATAAATTTGTTTGTACGTGACTATAAGCGACTATAAGCAATAAAGGTGCAATTCTAGAAGTCATATAGTCAATTCTTATATGACTATAAGCTATAAGCAATAAAGTTTCGGCAATAAATGGAGTCGGTGATGGGTTTAACTTGCAATGAAGTTTGATGAAATCTCTTGTTATAACAATAATGTTCATAAGAATATTTAGGCTCAGAATCATCCAATTTTGAAAAATATTATAAGAATATTGCTCAGCCTCAGTTTACATATTTGTGTCCCATTTTTAAGCAGTTGCCTGTTTTGCGATGCGCGACTATTTCCTCATAATGACATGAAATTTCCTTCAACCCTAATCCAACTGGGCTTTTCTGAACTACATAGCCAGGGGGGGGGGATGTTTTTGGCTACGGCTGCCGGGCTCATGAGCATTAACTTACTGCACGTAGCGAGTAAAACGGGGGTCGGGCCGGGGCCTTGCCCCCTGGAAAAACTGTCATGCCCCAAGCCATGGGCCTATATGTATGCTTAGATTTCCTTCTAGCTTTCATAACCCGCCCTGTTTGCAGTACAGTATTTTACGATGAAATGGTGGTTGGTCGGCAAAAATATTTTTGGGCTACACAAGTTTTGAGACGACTTGAGGAAAGATGTTATGCTGGGCTCCAAAGAAACAACCATTCGCATCAAAGGGCTCGAAAATTTGTCACAGGAAANGTGATATATTTGGCTGCTGCAAAATACAGGACTTACGGTACATTAATTCCTTGCTTGGCTTTTTTCAATACTTTATTTAACGTTGGATACATATTGTTGCTTAAATATAAATAAGTACAATCAGCTAATTGATACCAACTAATATAACAACAGCAGCTAAAAACTGGATCTATACTTTAACGCGTTTGTAAACTAAGATGAGAAATATGATATTAATATATATGATGTATCCCAGGTTTGGTATATACTGGGTGCATACTTTGCAGGAGCATGGAATCGTAATTTGCTTTATTTGTCTTTTGAAGAATTCTAAGTTGTTTGCTTTTTTACTTTTGCAGGTATGTTATTCCAAATCTGACTACATCTGTAAGAAACTGTTTCAGTCCCATAGATAACTGTGTTTGGTTTTCTTGTAGAAAATGCTTCATTTCTGAGGTCATATGGAGATTGTTGAAATCTGAAAATATCATTAAAAAAATTTGGCGTGATCTTCGTTTTATACATTTCAAAGGCTAGTCTTTGTTGGTTTTGTTGATGTATTGTTGAAGCATGAGCTTTAGAAAGCAGAGCTCCAAAGGAGTTATCATAGACATTTTATGCTAGCCTTAGTGCTCTTTTGTGAACATTGTTGATTAAATTAGTCTTTTTACGGCTAGAAAACATCCAGACAATGGGGTAATAATCAAAATAGGTTGTGATAAACGTTTTCATTAAAAATGTCCTTTTCTCTATTCCTAAATAAGGTGCAATTCTGGTCAGGGCACTTATCCTCTTTCCAGCTTCACTACAAAATCTTGTTTATGTGATGATCAAACTTTAGATGATTACCAAGTACTACTCCAAGTAATTTTTCTTTATCAGTTTTTTTAACTGAATGGTCCTCAATTCTCATTTCACTCTCTGCACATTTTGCTCTCTGTTGCTCTATAATCATACCCTATATTTGCATTTTTCCTCATTGAGAAGCATGCAATTATCTTTGCACCAGCAGTTTAGTGTGCTTGTCTCAGATTCAAGAGTTGGGATTATGGTGATAATTGATTGCCCTTTTATCCATATTGTGTTATCGTTAGCAATTCACTTTTGTTTAGGAATAGAAAGTTATCATTTAGAAAAATACTGAAGAGCAATGGTCCTAAAACAGATCCTTGTGGGACTTCCTTGATTTCATCTCTCCACTCATTACACTTGGAGTGTAGTTTTACTCTTTGAGTCATGCCTTGGAGATAATTGTACGGTAGTTTTAATGCATTATTACTAAAGCCATATGCATGTAATTTTGCAATTGATAAGTCATATGGCAAGCAGTCGAAGGCCTGTGATAAATCCATCGTTATAGTGCCAGCAATCAGTTTATCATCAAGACATGCTTTTAGGTCTTCAACAAGACGCAGAAATGCATGTTGGGTAATATATTCTTCTCTTGAGCCACACAGTAGAGGAGATAATATACTTTTTATGTGATCATAAATTTGTTGGTACATGACTATAAGCAACTATAAGCAATAAAGGTGCAATTCTAGAAGTCATATAGTCAATTCTTACATGACTACTATAAGCTATAAGCAATGAAGCTTCGGCAATAAATGGAGTCGGTGATGGGTTTAACTTGCAATGAAATTTGATGAAATACACTCTCTTGTTGCAATAATAATGTTCATAAGAATATTTAGGCTCAGAATCATCCAATTTTGAAGAATATTACAAGAATATTGCTCAGCCTCAGTTTGCATATTTGTGTCCCATTTTTCAGCAGTTTCCTGTTTTGCGATGCGCGACTAGTTCCTCGTAATGACATAAAAGTTCCTTCAACCTTAATCCAACTGGGCTTTTTTAACTACATGCCGGGGGGGGGGTGTTTTTGGCTACGGCTGCCGGGCTCATGAGCATTAACTTACTGCACGCAGCATAAATTAATTGTGGAATACAAAATATTCTGCATGAGAATCGAGATGCCGTTTTCATTCAATAACCAGCACCCAACGAATTTTCTAAACTCACGTTAAGCGCATTTTTACGACTGGAGATAAAACTTCTAAATTAAAATGTACAAGAACTTCAAAGTATTTTCAGCTCACATTGGGAATGAAAACTTGTTGACTCTATCCGTAATTGGGCTAGAAGAAGGACATCTTTGAAAGAGCAGTCAATGATTTTTCCACCACATTTTCGATACGTCTATAACGCGTTTTAATTCGTATAACACATTAATAACGGGGGTCGGGCCGGGGTCATGCCCCCTGGAAAAAATGTCATTCCCCAAGCCATGGGCCTTTGATTACCTTCAAGCTTTCATAACCCGCCCTGTTTGCAGTACAGTATTTTACGATGAAATGGTGGTTGGTCGGCAAACATATTTTGGGCTACACAAGTTTTGGGACGACTTGAGGAAAGATGTTATGCTGGGCTCCAAAGAAACAACCATTCGCATCAAAGGGCTCGAAAATTTGTCACAGGAAAGCTCCATATTTCCATGTACTTAGGGATATGATATGTGATCTCGCTGCCTTTCGCTCTAGGTGATTTGTGTGTGGTCTGCACTTTACATATTGGTCTTGACCACAGCGAAGACCACCATTCCTTCTAATTAAAGCTCAGCACGACGGGGCCAATCAGAGAGCCTCATTTCTGACCTATCCATCTTCCGCTAGTAGGCAACCAGTGGTTTCCTCTATCTCATCTGTAAGAACTTGTCAACACATTGTGACTGGGCGAGTGAAAGACAACGCGTACTTTCGNAAACTGTCATGCCCCAAGCCATGGGCCTATATGTATGCTTAGATTTCCTTCTAGCTTTCATAACCCGCCCTGTTTGCAGTACAGTATTTTACGATGAAATGGTGGTTGGTCGGCAAAAATATTTTTGGGCTACACAAGTTTTGAGACGACTTGAGGAAAGATGTTATGCTGGGCTCCAAAGAAACAACCATTCGCATCAAAGGGCTCGAAAATTTGTCACAGGAAAGCTCCACATTTCCATGTACTTAGGGATATGATATGTGATCTCGCTGCCTTTCGCTCTAGGTGATTTGTGTGTGGTCTGCACTTTACATATTGGTCTTGACCACAGCGAAGACCACCATTCCTTCTAATTAAAGCTCAGCACGACGGGGCCAATCAGAGAGCCTCATTTCTGACCTATCCATCTTCCGCTAGTAGGCAACCAGTGGTTTCCTCTATCTCATCTGTAAGAACTTGTCAACACATTGTGACTGGGCGAGTGAAAGACAACGCGTACTTTCGAAGCAATTCTTCTTACCATATTGGCAACTTGTACGCCCGAATTGTAGTTTAAAGACTTCACATCGTTGATAGTTTGAGCGTAGATTTAGCGAAGAGTGGTTGAGAAGACCAGAGATAAAGTACAACGCGTTCGTGAGATACAGAGAGCGAGGGACATCGCACAGCGGGGTCAAATTTCACTGGACAAACTGCAACGCGGATGGCAAAGCCTTGATCAAAATAAAAGAACATGGAGCTTCCCGAAGCAAGCAGCGAAAGAACGAGTTCTAGTATCTTGGGGGTAACTATAAACGTGTTCATTACAATCTTGGTTGATTTAAAGACGAGTCGGTTGTGCCCGTATCATGACTGCTCAGTCAGAGAATCTCGGCTTGTCATCTCATCCATATTTCCATCTTCAAAAGTTAACAAACATTTCAATCTATGTCAGTATGTTTTGTAGCAACAATTAGCTTTATCTGTGCTTCTCTTATGAGGTTTGTAATGAAGGCAGTAATTATGAAGCAAGTGAATAAACTTGTAAGCTGGGTACCAGTAATAAACTTGCTAAAAAGTGCGCAAATCGCTGACTAACAACTAACACACTGGCGCGGAATGTCAATACATTTTGGCATGACGGCATACCGATGCAAGTTCCAATTTTGTTCGACGCATCGTGAAAAGAAAATTGAGAAGAAAATAGTCATCATTCCCATTGATTCTAATTTCACATAAAGACATTTAATATGTCACTGAGGATAGAATCCTTCGGCCTATTAAGTTTCCCACAAGACAGGTATTTTAGTGATCGATCGGTCGCGTGGTTTCTCTACCAGGCAGGAAGTGAGGAACTGAACCCACTCTGCATGCATGCAGTTACCGTATGTACACAACTTGCTCTCCATCATTGTGTGGCCTAACACAGTTTTCCATCGTTTGTTTTGGAATGAGTGTCGACATTCTGCCGACACATGAATCAAATTCTGGCTCCTTTTAAAGGAATTTAGTGCTTGTGGGTCGTATCCAGTCGAGTGTTGACAAAAACATGACACATGAATGTGACATTTCTGGCCACTCTGTGTTTCTTGAAAATGTTTCTTGAGAATAGGAGCTTCGTATTCACACCAACCACCGAGTTTGAAGATGGCCTCTGGAGTAAAGAATAAACGTTAATAAATTGAATTAATTGATTCTGGAATGCAAAATATTCTGCATGAGAATCGAGATGCCGTTTTCATTCAATAACCAGCACCCAACGCATTTTCTAAACTCACGTTAAGCGCATTTTTACGACTGGAGATAAAACTTCTAAATTAAAATGTACAAGAACTTCAAGTATTTTCAGCTCACATTGGGAATGAAAACTTGTTGACTCTATCCATATAGGGCTAGAAGAAGGACATCTTTGAAAGAGCAGTCAATTATTTTTCCGCCACATTTTCGATGCGTCTATAACGCGTTTTAATTCGTATAACACATCAATAAATTTTACTGTTGTGTGAAATTCCCTTTTCTTGACCAATACGCGTATTCTGTGTTTTATGAGAATCGGCTGCTATTTATAAATTTGACAACATTAACCCAAAAAAGGAAGCTTTCATTTATTTGCAGTTACATGTTGAGATACAATCCGAAGTATGTTTTACTTAGAGTACCAAAGTCTGTTTTTTAAGAGTGGTTTTGCCACGTATAGAATTGTAAGTCAGCATTCTAGAGACTGTGAAATTGGTCATTCTACCCCCTAATCAATTGTATCTTCAGAGCATTTTTTCTCTATGACTGGCACAAAAATGAAGTTCAGTAAATGATCTTCTTCCAATCAATTGAAACTCAAGTTAACGAAGTTTATAGTGGGTTTAGATGCTTTTCAAGAAAACTAGAATGTTATTATGCAAAACTCAAGACGTAAGTCTTTCGGAATTCAGTTGGTGCTTTTTATTTTAAGGTTTTCTGACATGTACAGTACATTGTTTACTATATAATAATACACACCATGCAGTCTTGAATCTTTCATCAATCCCAACTACACTAATCGTTCACAAGAAGCATACCACAAGAAACGGTAGGCTCAAATTCTCGACATTTAAAAANCTCCAATCAATTGAAACTCAAGTTAACGAGGTTTATAGTGGGTTTAGATGCTTTTCAAGGAAACTAAAATGTTGCTATGCAAAACTCAAGACTTAAGTCTTTCGGAATTTAGTTGGTGCTTTTTATTTGGTTTTCTGACATGTACAGTACATTGTTTACTCTATAATATTACACACCATGCAGTTTTGAATCTTTCATCAATCCCAACTACACTACTGTAATCTTTCACCAGAAGCATATCACAAGAAACGGCAGGCTCAAATTTTCGACATTTAAAAAACGGTGCTGTCCTGCCTGTATTGAAAAAGCTAAGAAACTTTTGTGATTTAAAGGTTCAATTTCCTAGGTCACTCAAAGATGTTGTACTGTACACGTATTTTTTTATATAAGAAATCGCTACGGTAGGCTCAATTTTTCGAAAGTTAAGAAACAACCCTCTAGGCCTACCTGAATTTAAAAAGCCAAGAAACTTTCGTAATTTGCAATTATGATTCTCCCAGCGCACTCCAAAATGTTTTGACACTGTACAGCTATAGCAACTGTTTGGACATTATTTTGAGTGCGAATTATGTTATATACTTGTTTTGAGATCTTACTAAGTAATTCGGAAGCCCTCTTGACAAAGCTAAATTAATTCTACACTTCCAGCATTAAAATATAGGAAACGCATAAGAAACTTTAGGTAGCAAAATAGCCCAAAAATTTACGAAACGGCCTTCCAGCCCCAAACCGTAGTTTCTTATAAAAAAACGTGTAATTACAACTGTCTTGATATCATTTGAGTGGAAATTATGTTGTTACTTGTTTTGAGATTTTACTTAGTAACTTAGAATGGAAGCCCTTTCAAAAAATTGACTAACTCTACACTTGGGGTATCAAAAATATATGAACGTTAAGAAACTACCTACCATCTTAGTTACCTTAGTTTCTTAGAATGTGAAAGCTTTTTTGAGGGGTTCGGGTGAGGGCTCATATCCATATCCCCCTGAATTCGATAGCAGTATTGCAAATTATTGATATACCCTAGTTGTGCGCAGAACTGTGCTTTGAAATTTCATAAATGCTTGCCGACTCAGGCACGTCGGTGAAACAGTTGTTTGCATCTAGGTGAAGAGTCTCGATCGTCCGCGTTGAGGGTGGTCGCGCATTTAATCTCAAATTACAAAAGAGTTGTCATCAACTTCGGGATATATGGCCTCTCTCTGTGGTGAGCAAATAAAAATGTTGTTACTGAGATAGACCAGACTAGGAATCCCTGTTTAATGTCTTTGTTTTATTCTATTTTGTATGAAAAACGTCAACACATGTATTTTTTAATAAGAAACTCTTCATAAGAAACTCAACTCTCAGTTCGCTAAATTATTAAAGAGCTGCAGGACAGTGTACATACCGCGAAGAAATCATGAAAGCAACTGAGTTCAAATCTTATCTTAAAAGTTCCATGCAGAATTTCTTAGGTAGAGTTTTAAAATAGGTGCCCGAAGGGTGAAGTATTACTGAAAACGACATGCAATGAAAGGAATTGGGGGCAAGAACCGCTGGAAATCAGCGCATTTTTTCAAACTCCAATGTTCTTCATTTCGTTCGGCGATTTTGGGTGGTTTTTGGTGAATATGATCTGGCTGTGCGAGTTATTGTTGGTCGTTTTTCATTGTTTTGGATGGTTTTGGCTGTCTTTAGGTCATTTTTGCCGCNATTTCTTAGGTAGAGTTTTAAAATAGGTGCCCGAAGGGTGAAGTATTACTGAAAACGACATGCAATGAAAGGAATTGGGGGCAAGAACCGCTGGAAATCAGCGCATTTTTTCAAACTCCAATGTTCTTCATTTCGTTCGGCGATTTTGGGTGGTTTTTGGTGAATATGATCTGGCTGTGCGAGTTATTGTTGGTCGTTTTTCATTGTTTTGGATGGTTTTGGCTGTCTTTAGGTCATTTTTGCCGCTTCGCGTTTTAGTAAGTATTAGGTTTCATCACCAGGCTGTCCCCTGCAATATTTTCTATCTATCTATAAAACAATACTGTATCGTTTCCGTCCTACAAGTTTGTGTCGGAATCATTCGATTCCGTTCTCTATTTCGGTACCTTAAGATCCTCTGGCAGGGCCCTTGTCGCAGGGCTAGTTTTAGTTGCTGTCGTTATATTTCTAGGGATATTGATGAGACCGACAATTCTTCATCATCTGTAATTTACAAAATAGTTTGTGCGTTTGGATTCCAGGAAAAGAAAGCTGCCAGAAGAAGGTTGTCGCCTAAACGATTATTTGTTTGTCAGTGGTATGGGAGACAAGCGCAGAAGGAGGGTAACGAGGAGAGGACTCATTGCCCAATCATGTTTCATGACAGGAATGCCATAAACTGACATAAGTTCATAACAGCAGACGACTTTGTACAGACAAACGTACTCGGAGACCCAGTCGGCCTTTGTTTTTGTTTTCGTGTCGCTTCTCTTCGCTATAAAAGTTATATTAGACAGAAATGCAGCCTGCTTACTTTGTTTTGCCCAATTTTAGTGGGTATTCAAGTTTTGTAAGGTTGGGCCTAGAATATACACATCTTTATTTATAAGAAACTGTTTGCAAGAAACTCAACTCTCAGATCGCTAAAAATTAAGAAACTCCAGAGCTGGAAAAAAGTAACTTATTTTGAATAGGTAAATCTTGAAAATATTTTACTTATTTCATTTGTTTCCTGGATCGTATTGTTATTACTTCGAAGTTACTTAAGAGTAATGTCTAAACACTGGAAAGACTAAAAAAACATTGCTTTGAATGTGCACGATGGCACAGGTACGCGTAATTGTTTCATAAGAAACAGCTTACAAGAAACAATATTCTCAATTTTTCGAAAGTTACGAAATAACCCTACCTAAATTTAAAAAGCTAAACAAATTTGTAATTTGCAGTTTTAATTTCACCATGTCTAAACATTGGAAAGGCTTGAAAAACCTCGTTTTGAAATGTTCACGAGGGCACAGGTAGTGATCACGAATATTGTTGAGGAACCTCTAAGAAACTCGTAAGAAACTCTGAGTACTGAAAATCTGATAATTTTAAGAAGCTGTCAGTGCTGGCCCGAATTCTTTGTTTCTTATAAAAAAATACGTGCACTCAAAATCTGATAATTTTAAGAAAGTTTCAGTACTGATCCAATTTCTTCACTTCTTAGAGAAACATTGGTTAATTTTCCCCTCCAAGTTCTGAATACTGTATATTCATCGAAGTGAAAACTACTTCTGTGAAGGAGAGTTTGCTCCAAGCTGGGGAATTGGGGGGAGCTGAACAGAACAATTAAAGAGTGGCTCTTAATGTTGGCTCGCGGCATATTTTAGTAATATCCCCGTGATTTATGTCACAAGAAATAACCTTTGATCCATGCGTTTTTATGCTTATTCGTGATCTGTTTGGGTGGCCTTTAGTAACCATGCGTCACTCGCTTTAACACAACTGTGCTTCTACGGATTATCAAATATTGACATTGATATTCCTGTGCTAGGAAGTCGTTTGTTTTGATTCATTATCTAAAATCCTTATTTGACGATCTTTATTTTCCTATCATCCTATGTTTGATCAACTCACTGCATATTGGTAACCTCTTTTCCGTTATGCGCATAGGTATTGCCAAATGTCTTTACCTTTAGGCCCTTAAGGCATCTGCACGGATGTCGATCTCTCGGATGTCGATATCTCGTGTCATTTTTGTCTTCATGAAGGGCTCATTCCCAAACAATAAACATATTCCGATATGTACCTGAACAAACAGAAATAGAGAGAGTTCCGAAAATTGCTACAACTTTGATCTACAACTGCAACTACACGTATTCTTTATAAGAAAGTAAGGTCCGGGGCTGGTAGGAAGTTTCTTAAATTGTTGGGCCTTTTTGCTGCCAAAAGTTTCTTACATGTTTCTTATGTTTTTAATGCCGGAAATGTAGACTTTCATTTAGTTTTGTTAGAGGGGCTCCCAAATTACTTGGTAAGATATTAGAACAACTAAATAACATAATTCGCACTCAAAATAAGGTCCAAACAGTTGCAATTACTGTGCAATGTCATAACATGTTTGAGTGGGCTGGGAGGATCAAAACTGCAAATTACCAAAATTACTTAGCTTTTTAAATTCTGGTATGGTTTTTTTCTTAACTTTCGGAAAATTGAGCCTACCGTTTCTCGTATGCAGTTTCTAATAAAAAATTACGTACAATCCTTTGCGTAATTTCAACGTGCAGCAGTAATCGGGCAATTAACTTTTCCAGCTTTTCCAGAATTTTTTCATATGAAAATTAAATCGCAGATAAGAACCAAAACTACAATGTAAAAGAACCCATGTTGTGAGCATTTTCCTGCCTTGTGATTAATTTTTCTATGCTGAGATGTGATGTGGTTATGTGGTGCAGAATGTGCCAAGAATGTGCCAAGAATGTTCAAAGAATGTTCCAAGAATATGTATATGCAGGGTGAGTCCGAAAATGTGTACAGAGCTTGAAAAATTGCACAACAAACAATTTGAAAGGCTACGACTAACGACTCCATTGTCTTGTTGAGGGTCTACCTTAATTTCGATTTGTGCAATCTTAAGTTCAGATCAAGAATTGCCAAAACTAGTTCACATTGGCTTTGACTAAAACGTGCAGTGACTGCCTTTTTATGATATGAAAAGCGTTGGATTTCAATTATGCTCTCTCATCAATACCGAGCATCAAAATTCAAAATTGCCGCTCCAATGAACTTTTAGGCTGCTTTGAGGCAAATTGAGAAATATAACTTTTAGCTAGGTCCTGATTTCACAAGGAAATAGTGCACCTACCATAGTGAGAAAAGTCTCATAAAATAAGTTCAAGCCTTGGTGAGATGATGAAATTGAACTATCATAAATTGGCTGCAGGACTTTTCTTGCTCACTTATTCAAACAGTGCATTTTCCTGCCTCATCTGGTACTTGAAATGTATTCCGTTTTAAAGACTGCATTTTCTGAATTTTCCTGTGTTCGTTTCTAACGTTCCTCTCTGATAAACTGTATATAGTTGCTTCATTTCAACGTGGAGAGCAGCTTTCGATTAGTCTGTTCGATTAACCTTGATTTGATAGACACATTCTCATTGGTAAGACAAGAGGATTTCCTTGAATTTGTGTCCTTCGTTGAAGCCATGGGTGGTCCTGGAACCGTCATTCCATCTTTTGCACCTGGTATCCGAGGAACGATTAGAAATTGGCAAACGTCATAGGTCAAGCCAAGTTTTGGACAATGTAACCTAATGAAGGTCAAGGGGGCCATGTAGAATGGTTTTTCAGATCATTAAGTACAGCTTAGTTAATCTCAAAGGAATTCTCGCCACCGTGGGCGTACATTCCTCTCAAATAATTTTTGGAGAAAATTTTGGAACATTTTCCATAATAACTCAAGAAATTATATTTTCACCCTTCCCCGAAAGGACCAAGAAAATTGGTTACAGTACTGGAAGAAAATAAAGTATTCTTGTCCACGAATTCTTATGGCCAAAGTTAACCTCCGCAGCTGGCTGCAAGTTTGACGAATTTGGGAATTTCTCTTTTGCAACAAGAAGCTTCATATGAGAATTGTTATTTTTTTTGTTAAAAAGGCGTATACTTCTTCTATGCGAAGGAAAAAACTGAAAACCTGTAGGCCCTGGTGCTCTCAAGCCATTCATCAGTTTCTTATCAACTGATAACACTTGTGTAGTTTACATACTACAGTACCTTAGATAAGGAAAGTCAATTTGTCAAAGTTGCTCAAAAGCTTTTTCATATTAAAACAATTTAATAAAAAGTACCTCATCTCAAACCTTCAAACCCTTCAAAATAGGCCCAAAATCCTTGACGAAATTTGTCAGCAATCTAACCCCACAGCTAGACTGATAAAAATGAAACTAAAACCAAAGCAAAACCGCTCATAGAGTATCCGTCTCCATGTAATCAGTCTACCACACATCATAATTAAGGTTACCGTACCCCTTCAGGATGATGCAAATCCCTCATCTGCTATGGTTTTTTGGATTTTCAGATATTTGGATAGCACACACATATGCATACATTTTTTGACAATTTCAAAGAATTTTCCTTTATTTTTTAGTGAATTATAAGCATATCAAAGCAGAGGAAAAATGCTGTTTACATTAAATTAATAACTCAAGGTTAAAGGTTTCAAGTGCCTTTGATTTCCTGTTGAATAGACTTTGTGGTTTTGATACTCATTGCATCATTATCAAATCTGCGTTAAATTCATGAAGGATTACTTTGTTTACTCTTGTGGCCAGATTAATGTCAATCAGTACGCCAAGAAACTTTTTCAGCCCTTTGCTCAAAATAAAAATTTTTTTCTTTATATTCAAATATCAAAATTACAATATATTTTACATTCTACTATACCTAATTCTAATTACTATACGACCCTACAGGAACGATACCATGGGGGGCGAAAGACAATGACTACCCCATGGCCATTATCTAAAAACACGAAACGTTAAACTGTATACAGTCACACTACGAACATTTATAAATTAAAGGATACTATAATAGACTAAATTAATATTTTGAGCAACCAATGAGTATTCATACAGTTCCAACGACCTGACGTACCCTAATTGGCTGAGATTTAGCAGACAGCGAGAAAAAGCATAGGGGGAACAAAGTGTGTCTCCGTTTTGAGAGATTGCAAGGTCCAAATTTAATATGTGAATGAACCTCCAAACGAGGCTAGAGGTTGAAGGGCAAACTGTTCCATTAATTATTCTGAAGCAAAGACGCGGAAAAGAAATCTGAGACAGCATTTGCTAGATTAATGTGCCGAGAATGCAAAGATCTCAGTGAGGATTATATGATACATATCTAGGGGTACAGGGAGGTTATAAAAGGGGAAGGTCCAATTTTCGCGTTTTTGGGTGTGCACTGCATAGTTCTTGGATATTTGTATTATTTTTGACTCATAAATACTCTACATTTAATGATGAATCGAATAATATATAGTACGCGTATATGCTTGTTATGTCGCGTGTGTGACAATCAAGAGAGAAAACACTGAAGGGGTACAGTAACCTTAACCCTATCTCACCTGGGGGGATGGATTGGATAGATTCCACCCCCCTCCAACCAAACTCTCGTTTGCCAATGCTAAAGTTTGCAAAGCAGAATGCCAAGATTCCGCTACTTCGACTTATGTTTATACTGTATCGAATGATGAAAATTTCAAGATTCTAGATGTAGCGTCATAGCCATAGCAACCAATGTTTTATGTGTAATCAGCAACATTTGCATACTTGTTTTAATTGTTGCAGATATTAATCTGCCAACTTATGCTTACACATGTATTTGATGATATCCAAGTCTATTTGAAACGAACAATTTCAATTTAATGCCCATAGTATGGCCCTCGTAGTGTAGTAAAGTATCAAAGTCCATCTATTTACCGAGTTTAAAGATTAGAGCTACTAAAACAGCGAAGAAAAACATTGGGGGGGGGGGGAGGTCCCCAGGTATTGACCGCATCAAAAACCCGGGTGAGTGATTTGAAGTGAGAATTGCGGGTGAATGCCTCGTTTTTAGTGATTTGGTATTTTTAACGGTATGCAGTATTGTAATTAAGTTTTTATCGGAGGGCCCCTTGAAAAACAGCGTCTGCTGAAGGGCAACCCTCCTTAAAAGAATTAAATATGAAAATATGAACAACATGAGATAAGGTTAAATAAGATCTGTCTGTCTTGTCGCTCAAACATTTGTAAACTATGTATATTAAAAACAAGGACAGATAATGTTACAATACGATCCGCTACTTCTGGTTGACACCTTAGCACAAAGCAATTAGCCATTGCAGACAAAGGGAATTATATGCCTCGTTGGTCAAGTCATAAACAAAAACAAAGCAAACCGCAAAAGTTGCCCTGAAACCAAGGTAGCTAGCTCGCTCGTTGTGCATTCCAGAAATGGTTGTTGAGAGCAAACATGAACATAAATCGATAGAAGAAGGATGTTTCTAAACTTCCACCTCAGGCAGTTTAGTTGTTTGGTTCAGAAGCTGAGCAGTAACTGTTTTAATTACACCCAAAATATAGGAGAATTGAATCGCCTTTAAATCCGTCTCTGAACCAAACAAATAAAATACCCGAGGCAGAAGTTTAGGTATATTCTTCTGCTTTGGATTTATGCTCATGTTTGCTCTTAAAAACCATTGCCGGAATGCACATCGAGCGAGCTAGCTACCTGGGTTTAGAGCAATTCTTGTGGCTTGCATTGTTTTTTTATGACTTGACTAACCAGGCATAGAATTCCCTTTGTCTGCAATCACTAATCGCTTTGTACTTGGGTGTCAACAAAGAGTAGCGGATCCTATGGTAACATTATCTTTCCTTGTTTATGTACAGGGGCTGCTGCAAAATCGCATCCATTTGAAGGACTTTATTAGGCCATTTTGATGGAGTTTGAGAGGAAGAATGTTTATAAAATCGCCCTTTCTTGATATCGATATGGCTGATTTTGACAAACTAAATTGTCTCATATGAGTTGATATGTTAGCTATGCAAATGTGATCACTACATAAGAATTTGTAAGGTGGTTGGAATGCATCGTGCTTTCAAACTACATATGATACATTTTGACTCGCTCAGTATGCAGTTTAAAAAGAGTGTTATAGGGTTTTCTAAGTTTTGGAGAATCAAACCTCCAGTTCTTAAACCTGGTCCCATATGATCGCCAGGTTCGCTGGAGACGCAAGGCTCGCACACATTTGTTACCAGCGATAATTGCATCGAAACGGAAACTCTGTTCAGTAGCAATCGTTGCATTGCCAGCGATCCTTGCGTTGACGTACGGACAGACAAGAATTACTGGTCTCAAATTTTTGAGATCGTTGCGTCAACAGTGACCCTTGCAATCATCTGGAAACCAGGCTTTATAAGCGGTATCTAGTTCAATTTCATATGTTATGGGATTTTAAGGTTAAGGCGTAAGTTAAAGTGGTATTTTTGTATTTCAGGCATGTGCTAATTGCAATGTTATCGCTGCAAGAGTGCGAGGAGACATCAACAATTTTCTATTTGATTTTGGATACTGGATTCAAGGCAAAGGATTGGCGTTATTTCTTATTGGCATCACCACATTACTTGGCTTGTGCGTTGGCCTAAAGAAGACAAATATCGAGACAAACATTGAAAATTTATGGGTTGAAGGTTTGTTTACAACGTTTTCTTTTTAAATGTTGTTGTCTTGTTTCCTTTTTTATGAAGTTGCATAAAAAGGTGCAATGTCAATAAGGAAAACTCAGCTGGGATCAAACTGGCGATAGAAAGCACCCAAACCTTTTTCAATTCGTTCAATGCAAAGGCGAATAAATTTGACATCTATACCTGCTTTTTTAAGATTTGGACCCTATGCTGGTCCAGACCTGTTTGTCGTAGAATTTGCAATTTTGAGTTGTATCATGAGCGATAAGACACTGAGTGTGTGGAAGTTTCATCAGTAGCGAGCCCCCTTAACCATTTGTTTTTTGTGTGTTTTTAACTTATTTTTACTTGGTAGTGAGCCACCTTATCGCTGTTTCGTGATTT
>REGL01000285.1:148591-204892 GCA_004194395.1 Aurelia aurita complex sp. Pacific
CGACGTTACTAAAACACGGAACAAGCGGAACAAGGCAGTAACAAGCGGAACGAGTGCGGAACAAGCCAGTAACAAGCGGAACAGGTCAGTAACAAGTGGAACAAGCGAGGAACATCTGTCTCTATCCCAAGGGAAGTTCGAAATATGTTGAAATGAAAGAGTAGCGCGCGGCATTAGACTGCTCTTTACCCTATTATCTTCTTGACTTATTATCTAATGCCGCGCGACTCTTTCATTTCAACATATTTCGAGCTTCCCTTGGGATAGAGACAGATGTTCCTTGCTTGTTCGGCTTGTTACTGGGTTGTTCCTCGCTTGTTCCGCTTGTTACTGACCTGTTCCGCTTGTTACTGGCTTGTTCCGCACTCGTTCCGCTTGTTCCGTGTTTTAGTAACGTCGAATTTCTAAAACTTTGAATGATCTGAATCCATTGTAGACTTGCCCCAAGTCTATTTCGTCTCCCTTAAATATTTTTTGAAGAAATTTTCTTTTGACGAAATAGACTTGGGGCAAGTCTAACTCCATCCTTTATGAAAAATACTTTTCAAATTAGAACCTCAAATTATTCATCGCAAAATCCTAATAATCTTACTCATCATTGGCCAAATCAGGTTACTTTCGGCACAAACAGCCTCAAGTTCTTAGGACCACAGATTTGGAACTGCTTACCAGAGGAGCTAAAATCAGCTGACAACCTTAATACTTTCAAAAGCTTAATCTCTCAATGGGATGGCCCCACGTGCAACTGCAATGTCTGTCGTTTTATTGTAAATATTTGTATAAATCACGTGTAAAAAAAATTATTTCTTTATTTTGATTAATTACTGTATCCATCGATTTTGATTAGTTTACTTGTATATTTGTATATAGTAGACTAGATTATTTATAATCGATGTAAAATAGATATACAACAACAACAACAACAACCTTCCAGTTAAAATTGATCCATCGTTGAACGAGAGGCACATGTCTATCAACCATAAAACAAATTACGTGATGTATGGCTGGATCTCTTTTAGGAGATGTAAATGATTTCTTATGATTTAAATGCCCAGGAACGCCTACTCATATGCTAAACACTTGCTTAACCATCTGTGTTTTGGAGGCACGAAATGTTATACTCGTGGTCCTGAAATCGAACAGCTGACGTGCGTACTTGAGTCTGTTCACTCATCTTCCATTATGGACAATTCTCAATTCATGGCATGATTAACCAGGAATTAACGCACTAAAGACCTATTTAATCAAACTTGTACTAAAGAAATTCCCTGAAAGTCCTCTCCTGTCGACATTCTTCTGTGATCAGAAAACTACTCAAAGAAGATACTACACGAGGAATGGTGTCTCCCGGTGCCTCTCTGACTCCCGGTGCCTCTCCGATGTGTAACATGCATAAATATGCAATGCTATGGTTAACGAACAAAGTTTTTAGTTTAATGATGAGTTGAACGAATAGACTGCAATTCTACAGCGATTAAATTGTAATGCGTTTTACATTATGCCAGTTGCCAGGTCGATCCTATCAGAAGAATTATTGAGTTAGGCTTGGAATTTTTTGAGCATGATTGTATTGAGTTGCATGGAAGGAGTCTCATATACTTTACTCCTTTACTATACGAAGTTACTATAACCCTACGAAGTTATTGAAAAGCTGCTAGTTTTGGGTTTGTCACGTGTAAAATCCTTAATCGTAAACGAGAAAAGAAAATTAAATGTACTTACACTCCTTTTTTAGTTGTAGGAATTTAATCCTTTGTTTGTTATTGTTCTCAGGACAATAATGTCACTCTATATGCTGCTGCTTGTTACGGCTTCTGCGTAGCAATGATACCTGATGTCCTCTTTTACAGATGGAGGGAGACTTTCACGCGAACTGAATTACCTGAAGAAGAATCTCAAAGATGAAGGGATAAACAGTGACAATGAAGTTATGATCCAAGTTACGAAAGAGAAAGGGGATAATATTTTGAAAATTCAAGCTATGAAGGAACATTTAGAGATGTTGAAAAGAGTCACTTCAATTGAAGTTTACATTCATCAAGAGTAAGTTGTTGGGATTCTGACAGGGTGTTTCATTTTTCATTTCATTTTAACTTTCTTATCCATGTAAATCCACTCAATATTTACATACTGCTTTACAGGGAGCCATGCTAAAGTAATATTAAAATTAGATAATAACTAAATATATAATATAATCCTATTTACAATAATCTTTGACAAAAAATGAAAGAATAACGAGAAGAGTCATAGTTTGGCGTTATTTTCTTCAAGAAGTGCAGAGCAATGAGGGCGCCTTGACACCATTATCTAGGTCACTCCAGACCTTGGCCCCTCTGTAAGCAAACGATTTCTGACCAGTTGATATTCTTAGTAATGGTAATTTAAGGCCCGTTTTAGAGTTCCTCAGCTGACGGTTAGTAGCTTCAGATATACTTTGAAATATGTTTCTCAAGTAATCAGGGG
The DNA here is from genome assembly GCA_004194395.1 of Aurelia aurita complex sp. Pacific. Classification (NCBI taxonomy): domain Eukaryota; kingdom Metazoa; phylum Cnidaria; class Scyphozoa; order Semaeostomeae; family Ulmaridae; genus Aurelia; species Aurelia aurita complex sp. Pacific. The sequence goes on from REGL01000285.1 coordinate 151,055, forward strand.
CAAGGGCGTTCAGAGATTTATAGACCATCTCGCTAGTCTCAAAATCGATCAGTTCTCTGATAGTAAGCTAACCGAGATTCCTTATTAAAGGCAGAGCTGAAGTGTCATGGGGCTGTTTGTGACTATCCTGGTGGCTCGATTTTGACGTTTTTGCAACTTATCGAGGGCTGATGCACCGCAAGATCCCCAAACAGGGCAACAATACCTCAAATAGGGCTCAACGAGACTTCTATACAGCTTACTAAGGTTTTCCTTAAGTAGGTATCGTTTAGAATATCTTCTCAAAAGCGCAACTTAACTGTCACTCAGATTCTTCAGAAGATACTGATACTTTAATTATCTTAGCACATAGCAATTGAAAGCACAAACCTTCTTCTTTCCAATAATATGCAGCTTGAATAATTGAATTGAATTGTTAATCAAATATCGGATGTCTCAAAAAAGTACCCCCTTTTGGTTGGATAAAGTAACAAGACGATGAAATATCGGGACTTTCCGAAAACATATCTACATTTGTTTATCTTCAACTTGAATGCACATACCTTGCATTTTAGAATCGTCTACCAAACACCGGAGATACGAGCTCGCAGAGTAAAAATCTAGTGTGCATCTGAAACCAGAGGTTTTGAGAAACGGTTTAGTCATATGATCAGATATCGCCGCAGTTTGCAAAGGAATTTCTACTTTCGATTTTTAGGCTTTACTTTTGAAAAGAATTATACTTTAAGATGCTTCAATTATTCTTGATATTGTTTTTCATTTAAGGAATCGATCCTTGCGTTGCGTTCCATTGAGCACGCTATTCTTATCAAAGAAAAAGAAAAGGAGCAAATGCATGCTTATTTTGGAGATGTGGCACGACTTTATCATTCATATCACATTTTTTATTCTATTCACTTAATCAGAGCCGTGGTCATGCGTCCATAATTTTGTTTCAAACTAAAAAAAATAAAAAATGAAAATTGCAGGTGCTCTGCATAATAGCCATGGTATCAAATCATGGCTAGACCCTTTTTCGAAACCTCTGGTTTCTGGTGCAAGCTAAATTTTGCCTTCTCACAGCTGTACCGTTGGTGGTTTATGGACGATTTTTAAATGCAAGGTATGTGTATTTAAGTTGAAGATGAAAGAATTTAGCTGTGGACTCGGTAAGTCCTAATATTTTATCGCTTCGTTCCTCTCTCCAGTCAAAAGGGTGTACCCGGGGGGGGGGGTACTTTTTTGTGAGACACCCGGTATACTATGACGATATCAGCACAGCTTGAAACGGCAAGAACTTATTACAGATAGGCCTCCCGTTGGCACGAAAGTCTAACCAGCACAATTTGAAAACGCATCGTGCGAACATTCGAAAGCGATGAATGAAAACCGGACATTTTTCAACTCTTTGGCAACGAGGCTGATTGATGCCTTAGACCGAGATGAACTTATTTTTCGTCAAGTTCCAGCCTCTTTGTCGTAGAGATTAACCAAGAGATTAGTACCGTTGAAATTTAGATGGTTTTAAATTGTGCTGGTAGGGTGTGAACACCAGCTAACATGTTGATACTGTCACATTTGTGCCGTTCTCAAACTGTGCATGCATCTTGTGAAAGTAGTCTGCGTAACTGGCCTGTTTGACATACAGGAAATTATCAGGACATGCTCATTATTGTGCAGTTTATTTTATCATTTTTAGTGAAAGTATTTCATGACAGTAAATTCATACATTTTTCCTAAAAGTATCAACTCAAGTGGTTTTAGGCCAGCAATGGTGTTGAAGACTTGAATTGGATTTTGAAGCCATGGTGCCATTTCTAACAAAGGCTGATGTTAATATTTGCTTAGTCCTTTACAACAATCACTACAACATGCGATGGAGTTCAACAAGGATACAACGATGACCAAGAATGTTTTATTTTTAGCAAGAAAATCAATTACACTAATTTCCAATCTTTGTGGCTATCTGCAGATCATGAAAAAATCATATGCCTGTTACAGTGATTGTTTTTTCATATTTTCAGCATCTGGAAGTTGTCAGATATATGCCAGAAGCCATCACTTGGGACAATTGGCAATGGGAACAACTTCCTCGAAAGGGTAATTTCAAGAATCTTCTGCGACTTCATTTCATTCATCTATGAACACCAAACTATTCTATTTATCCTTCTACTGACCATTCTTGACATTTGAATTACACAATGTTTTTCGGGCGGTAAAATCTGTTAAACGAGTCTTAAAAATGACGGGAAGACATCTTTCTACCTTGTGTCCCAAAATGATGTATTATCGTTTGATTGCTGACATATCTATTTCATTTTTTTTTCATTTCATTTTTAATTCTTGTCAGGAGGGTTGCCCTTCAACAAGTTGATTTTCAAGGGGCCCTCCGATAAAAACATTAATTATAATCTAAGGTACAACGGTACAAAATAAAAGCTAAACCTTATTTGCAATATTTTTAATCTATGTACAATAATGGTCAAAATTACAATAAAACGAAAGAAAGAAAAGTGGCTGTTTCTAAATAGTTTTCTTAAAACTATACAGAGAGGTTGCCTGCTTTGACTCGGCTGACAGGCTATTCCATAGTTTTGACCCTATGTAAGAGAAACATCTCTGGCCATTTGCTGACCTTTTCATCGGCAACTTCAGGTCGCGGCGGTCCCCGTATTGCGAAGGCTATATGGTGAGCAGAGCGAATTTTTGGTGAAGAGATCATATAACCAATGAAACGATTTTCAAAAAGTTTGTTTCATTTGATTGCTTAAATGCTAAATTGTATTTAAAGATGTTGGCTGTGGTTTTACGACGATGTTTTCATGTCGAAAAGAAGATTGATACACCTGCGCAAATTCAAGCCTTAGATGGGATGAGAAAGAAACGGCCAATTTTTCCAGTCAACATTTTAGATGTGATACAAAAGGATGAACTCGTATTTGTATTCTGACTTTTCTCTGAATTCAGTATTTACTGAATTCGTATTCTATGAACGACATATAAGTTCAGCATTTTGTATCACATCTAAAATGTTGACTGGAAAGGTAGGCCGTTTCTTTTTCATGCCATCTAAGGCTTGAATGTGAAGGTTTATCGATCTTCTTTTCGAAATGAAAAAGTCTGAAAACATCACAACCAACGTCCTCGAATACAATTTAGCCTTTCGGCAATCGGATAAAATAAAGTTTTTGAAAATCGGTTCGTTGGCTATGGACATATAAGCAATCAAACGATAATAGATCATTTTGGGACATCATTTTGGGACACCCGGTCGGTATACAAAATAAAGCAATTTTCAATGAACACGTTCAAACCATCCAGTTTGAACTTTGCTGTTCTACCTCGATTTGAATTCTCCAATTTCTATGTCATTCAAATTTTCTCTTTGGTGCATTTCCATTCAGTAACGCTCTAAATGACACAATAAATGAACTTGAGAAAACACTACTGGATCGTTCTACTGTCTTGATGTTCCAAACTGTCATAAACTTGTGAAACGTGCCATATGCTCATCTAAATTATGTCTCAAATTTGATGTCACGGTATATTTGCGATTACGCAAAATTACTGACGCAAAACACTTCAGTTGTTGTTGTTCACGGTCATTTTCATGGGACATCTAATTTCAGACAGATTATTTTGAGAGGCTGGATTATTCAGGAAAGTCAAAGGTCTGAAGAGAAAATTGCGAGCGATTAAGACAACCATAGTAGGATTTTAACCCGCATCAACGGTCTATATATTTTCACTCGCCACTAACTGAGCTATTAGGCTGTGGATTCTCCTCAATGAGTTATTGCGTGTACGCGGTCCATCTTCTCTCTTCTCAAACATGGAAGCTTTGTCATCGTTCTATTTGACATTGTCTCGAGAGATTTGAGCCTTCAAAGTATATGGATGGATGTTTTATTTGCAGATGCTAGAACACATGACTCCATGCTTGATCATTACACCACTGGACTGTTTTTACGAAGGAAGTCAAGTTGCTGGACCTTCTGAGCCTGCAAGGATACCGTAAGATTATTCTCTTTATCAATTAATGTTATAAGTTCAATGAAAGTTTCGCGTGCTTCCAGACATTGCACTCGCTATTGTCGAGTCATTCCACTCTCAAATGAAAAGGAGTGGGACATTTTTCAGCTGATCGTGGTCCCCATTCTCAAAGTTCAGTAAAGTTCTTTAGTAGCAAACTGTGGAACCTAAATGCTTTATAAGCAACCCCTTTCAAGAAGTCCGGGCTGGTTGGTGCTTTGTGCCATGCCTTTGGAAAGCATAGTTACAAATAAGAACACACCAACGCAAGGAGTATAATGGCTTGAAATTCTGCCAGCACAAACAACTTCACTGACAGGAAATTAAACTGAAAAGATACCTAGAGATCGGTTGCACGGAATGTTTGCCAAGCTTTTATATTGTGAATCCTCTTATGTTCTGAAAGAGGATCAAAAAGGCTGGGCTGGAAAGATTAGCAAATGTAGAATATGTAGCTAATATAATGATGTCATCGTTTTGTTCCTGCTCTTTTAGATGTTTGTCAATGATTTGTTTGAACTAGTGTTTTCTGTATGCAACTGTAAATAACCAACTTGAAATACTGACAGTGACAACTATCGAACATGTCCTTTGGCCTTTGTAACTTCCAGCATTTCTACAAGCTTTAATAAATGCTTATGTCCATTCTAGAGCATTGGGAAATAGAAAAGAAACGTGGGCCACATTGGATCCTTATGGCCTTATTGATGAATTGGCTCGAGCAAACGTGTCGGGCCTACCTAAAATTGAATTGAAGAAATTATTCAAACAGGCAAGATTTCTAATTCACGTTTGTATAAAGTGCTCAATTGTGATCTGAGCCCTAACATTCTGAAGGACTTTTAGTATGACATACCTAGAATATGATAATGGTTTGATATAATTTAAATCTTCTGCATGATTTTTCTATGTGGGATGTTCTTGTAAACAGAAAAAGTCTATGAAGGGGTCTTCAATTCTGATTAAAAAATGATTCCTTTTCTGGAAGGAATCCCAGTCCCTCTTTTAGATATATTGGTCCTAGTATCAATTCCTAATATGCCAGTCTCTCCAAAAACGTCGCATTTTACTCCCTGTAGAAGCTTTGGTTGGTTGTGATTCTGTTGAGCTTGAACAAATCCAAAATGAAGAATAAAATATTCAACTATTGGCGATATTACGAGGAACGATAAACAAAAGCAAAAAATGTAGGTTTTAAGGGCTTGACCTCGGGAGTGTTTTTACTGAAACCATTGCGATCTTCCATTGAAGAGATGGCGTCAGGGAAGAAATGTTAGGGGGGCAAGTACTGCCAGAGTGCAGACAGCGAGAAATTTTTCATGAACGAGATCAATTCAAGCTCGCTGAGATGACAACGCAGCGAAGAAATTTGGAGGTTTAGGTTATGAAAATGCCGACAGTGCATCGAAAATGTCGAAAATTTAAGTGCCGATGGGGGGGGGGCTGAGTGAAATTTTGGGAGGGGCTCCTGCCCCCCCCCCCTAGCACCCCCGCTGGCGCCATCCCTGTTCCATTGTGAATTTCAAAGTTCTTTAGTGTCTAAAGGGGTAGTTCATTCCATATATTTTTTTCAGGTTGGGATCGAGAAAGGCTATCTAAATAAGCCTTGCTTAGATCCATTCAGTTCAAAATGCCCATCAACTTCCAGCAATTACAGATCTTACAAGGTATGGTTCTCTCTTCTTTTATGAAAACATAAATCTCTTGTCTATTATAAAACTTGATTTTGTTAATGAGTTTAAGAATTCGAAAACAATTCTTCTTTGTATTAGACCCATTTTTGGCTATTTTTTACATGTGTGATACACCTAGATAGCGTATAAGGTTTGAGATGTTTAGTGGAACAATTTCTGTGGTCCGTCCAGTTGCAGTTCTTGTAGAATCGCTATCCTCGCAGAAATGCTGATCAATTAATTTAAAGCCAATTTCGAACTATAACGAAATGGCAGCAAAATAAATAATGAATGGGTCGAAAACCTGACCCCCAAAATGCCATAATTTCTGGAAAACGTTATGAATGAAAAATTTCCATGAGATTGTTGTAGGGCAAAGTACACCGTAAAATACACTTCTTGATGAAATAAGTTCACTATCGGATGCATTTTTACAGAGAAATGAGCTTTGGGAAAAAGATGATCATGAAAACCACTGTAAGCAAATCAATGAGAGGCGCTGTAAAAAGCGATTAATATTTTCTTTAGATTACCGTAAGAGTATGGCTTTGAAAAAGTTTTGATGGTGAAACTCTTGAAAAAAGGAAATTTTCTCTGTACTTGGCTAAGCGATGGAATGAGGCTGTCACTAATACCTTTCCTGGCAGAGACACAAACAGGAACAACAACTGAAATAGCTTAATATCGTTAGTGCACATTAGAAGCTTGTCCAAAATGATAAATATTATATTCTTTTTAATGAAATTTGTGTCGAAAGTTTACCGATCTTGGTTGATTCCGTAGCCACCTGATATCGGTGAGATTATGACAAGTGGATGCAAGGGTTATGCGACGAAGTTGATGGATTGGTCAAGCGAATTGCTTGTCGGTGGGCAACGAAGAAATAAAACGCAAATCTTGAGAAGGTAAGCATATTATTTTATCATTATTTAATTACAACTATCATCACTCGATAGTTTATCGATAGATCATTTTAATTACGGATACGGTTATATCACGAACACACACTTTAGGGCTTGTCTTCAAATTTTTTAAAAGACCTGATTTAGTGGTTTTTTGAAAGGCAATACCTCACAGACTTGTCGTCTTTTGCAAAATAAAATGTAATTTTGAGGATGAATCTTTGTACTTCACAGGGGAATAAACCAAACTATTCTTATCTCTTACGATTGCTCGCATACTATACTAGTGGATTTTGCCGGTCGATTTTAGGTGGCTTGGGCAAGCTCGTAACGAACTGCAAAAACAATGGGTTTGTGCCTGAAACAATGGCGTTTACAGATTTGTTTGCAACGGAGCCCCTTTACTTCACTTTCCATACGACTGAAAAGGGGAATGGTAAAGTATATGTATTCTATTGAATGAACTCTAATCACGAAAAACAATGAACTTTGTGTTGATATCTGTATCAGTTTGAACAACACAATTTTGGATGATCTTGACCAATGGAGGACAGTGATTTTTGGAAAATACATAAGTTACGCAAAACAACAAAACATGCAAGAAAAGTTTCGAAATTTAAGTTGAACATTCAAGCGAAGGACTACAAATTTTATGAAATGTTGTAGAGCTGTTACTTAATGAATCTTCAACAACTTACCCATAGTGACTGAATTTTTAATTCTTGTAGTGGAGAAGCTCTACAAAGTGTCCTAACGTTGGTGAGTGCAAATAGTTTGTACCATATGCACAAAGCAGGAAAAGGGATGTCTGTGGCACAGTGGTCTGTATCAAAAGCTGAACAGGTCATAAAAGCATGGCAGAGAGAATTTACCTCGGTATGCTACTTTTGTTCTTTAGATGAAAGCACTTAATTTTCTAGTTCCAATGTTTTGTTTTGTTTCTTATTTGCCAGCATTGTTTATTTGAAGAGCCCACGAAATGTCATAGGTTGTAGATAGCCTGATGTCTTGCCTTGTTGGGAGATGGTATTGGGCTCGAATCTCTGCCACCAAGGGTTGATTCTCCTAAGGTGCTGTCTAACCTAAGGTTCTGTCTGCTGCTGTATACCAGACTCTATGACTTTTCCATTGTTTTTGTTTTTCATATCTAGGCCTGCAAAGTACAACTTAGTCATGAAACTTAGCCATAAAACTTAATCATATAATTCAGCCTCAGGCTGGTTCACAGGCTGGCTCTCAGGATGCTCTCGGATTGAAGAAGGAGGTTTCGTCTTGCCTTTGGAATGATATGTAATACCATAGTCATAAGGTAATAGCCAGGGTAAGGAAACAATGCCTGGTTAGCAGCATACAAAATTAATGTCTGGTTGGCTAGCGTTGCTACGCTGATTTCGAAAGCTCCTAAATACTTGTATATTCAAACTGGTTTTTTAAAGGGCATATGTCACGATAGCACTTGGTTGATGCAACAGAGAAGCTTGTAGTGGAATTCCGTTGTTTTGTGACTCTCTATTTCTGCTTCATGAATTCTTACTACCGTAAAAATGCAGCCTCGGTCCCGTGCTTTGTAATAACCAAAAGAGATAATTNGGCATATTTGAACACATCGATTTCTGGGCAAAAGCAAAGGCTATAGCCCATAGAAAATTTGCGAACTTGCACTACCACAGTACTGAATTAAATCAAGCCTCTGTTTTTATGTTAGAGAGGCTGGTACCCAGGGTACTGTATACCAGACTCTATGACTTTTCCATTGTTTTTGTTTTTCATATCTAGGCCTGCAAAGTACAACTTAGTCATGAAACTTAGCCATAAAACTTAATCATATAATTCAGCCTCAGGCTGGTTCACAGGCTGGCTCTCAGGATGCTCTCGGATTGAAGAAGGAGGTTTCGTCTTGCCTTTGGAATGATATGTAATACCATAGTCATAAGGTAATAGCCAGGGTAAGGAAACAATGCCTGGTTAGCAGCATACAAAATTAATGTCTGGTTGGCTAGCGTTGCTACGCTGATTTCGAAAGCTCCTAAATACTTGTATATTCAAACTGGTTTTTTAAAGGGCATATGTCACGATAGCACTTGGTTGATGCAACAGAGAAGCTTGTAGTGGAATTCCGTTGTTTTGTGACTCTCTATTTCTGCTTCATGAATTCTTACTACCGTAAAAATGCAGCCTCGGTCCCGTGCTTTGTAATAACCAAAAGAGATAATTGTATTACAGTAGCCAATAAGGTTGACGACACATGCCCTTTAAACTCATATCTTATTTCCATATTCTTTATCTCAATTTATGAATAATTTCATATCTGTTTGCTTCAGATTGTTAATAAAAATGGCTACAAGAATGCATCTTTGTCAACAAATATGATGGCCTATTCATCTACATCTTTCTACGATCTCATTAAAAGTTTCTCTCAGCCGAATTTGACAAAGATTATTACTGGATACTTAGTTATGGTATGGCAAAAACATTTGAGATCTCCACTCTGTGACCTGAAAAAGTGAAGCTGTTTAAAAACCATCAAAATTTTAATGCATTGCCGATAATGAAAATCTCTTCTTGTGCATTTATATCAGTCACCAACTTTATTCAAACACATTGCAAAGTCTTTAAATGCATTTGAATTATTTTGAAAAGGTTTCTATTACAAGCAATCTGGTTGATTAGATTGAATTTTATATTTGAAAGCTGTTATGTTCTGTATTGCTCCAACGTTTGCATGAAATTGCAAATATAGCTTTTCTCCTAATATACTCTTAAAATGGCATCGCCCAAAGATATTTTCTCATGCCGTAGTTTCATAATTTCTCTCCTTGAAGATCAAGATAATGACCTTCCATTATACTAATCTTGTTCCTTCTCGCGAATACACAAAAAAAAAATGGTCTCAATCGGTAAGATAAATAATCAAATTTTGGTGACTTTAAAAGTTTCACATTTTTCGGTCAGCCTGTATTATGGTACTCAACCTAATTTCTTGTTGATCTCCTCCGCCTCAACGACATTACACTCAATATCATAAAATTCAACCTGAGTTACAATACTAAACGAATCTTAAAGGCATTGAGTCATGTTAGACTGCCTGTACTCAAACACAAAGAATCTGCTGACTTATTGTTCTCGATTGTGCATCTGATTGGCTAAAGTTCACTTCAAATGAAACTGATCACATGAAACACATCGTGCAACATCATTTCCTTTCTATTTGCTAGGAGTGATGATTGATCTTTATCTCATCGGTCACATGATAGATGACAATGCAGGTCTTTTTGTCATGACTCAATGCATTTAACGCAGTGTAACACAGCTTAACGGGTTTTACTAAATGCCAGCCGTTGATAGTAATTGGCCAATACCTAACTGAAATAGTGAAGATTCGATAAGGTAAGTTGAATTGCCCTTTACGATAATTTAACCCACTAACGAAAATATTTAGATCATGATTGATTGATTCATTGACTGTTGATCTCAAAACAGCAAGACAATAATTGGTTACATTTTATGCTCTATATTATCGGCTGGAGTCGTAAACTTTCCCAATGATTGACATTTTGATTTGAAATCTCATTTGCAATTTGAAACACAAGATCATTTCCTTGCAGCTTGCCTATGCTTTCATCACTTTGAAAAGATGGTCAAAAGCAGTGCATTCGTACGGTGCAATAGGATTAATTGGAGTCATCCTTGTTTCTGCATCAGTTGCTGCCGCAATGGGTCTTTCTTCTCTTCTCAAAGTCAGTTTCAATGCTGCATCAACTCAGGTAGGCAACTCGTATTCCAATTTGCTGTCGGCGCCGGACTTGATTGGATGATCTAGAACATTGTTAGATGTCTATACATGAATTATGTATACCATGAAATAATGGCAGATTTTCCAACTTTGGCAACGGTTGGTTGATACGCTAGTACGAAGGTATAGTGCCATGGGGGCAGTTGACCAGATTTTAGTTGGGGCGTGTTCAAAACGTACCCAAACCTTAAACCAATTTGTTGAAAAGATTAACCCGAGCTTTTACCAATTTCTCGAGAAAAAATACACTTATTTTTCATTTCTTCTTTTTTATTATTTTTCAAAAAAGTTGTCTATTGTTTGTCTCTTTTGCCATAATCTTACAAAGGTATACCATTTTTGTACCAAAATCGTGAAATCGATGCCCTTCCCAATGGCACGTCCCTTGTCTCCAATTTTTTTAGGACACCCGGTATATATAATCCAGAAGGTCTGCTATTAATCTATTTTCTGCTTTAGATATATACTTAATACCTGTCTTTCAAGAATGTTTTCTTGCCCATGCAGCAAATATTTCCAACAATCTTCAGCTTATAAGCTATATGATTTATTAGTAAACTTTATATGAGTGTTTTTGTTTCCCAGGTTCTACCATTTCTTGCCCTTGGCCTTGGTGTAGACGACATGTTTTTGGTTGCTCGGACATACGTAACAGTTTGTGAATCAAAACAATTTGATGAGCATGAAATCGTTGGTGAAACTTTGCGGAATTGCGGACTGAGTGTAACTCTAACTTCATTTACGAATGCATGTGCTTTTGCCATGGCCTCCTTGATTCCCGTCCCAGCATTGCAGACATTCTCCAGACAGGTAAGATATGTTTTTGTCAGCATTTAGCTTTTCAATGGATTGGGAAGCTAAATTGTTAAACTGTTAGAATATGAGGATCTGATGAAATAAATCTTTATCTAGAGCCCCATCGCCCTTTTCCGATCACTGAAAAAGAATCGAGTTACTTGGCCCAAGTAAATTTTATCGGAAAAGTCAATGTTAATGAAGTATTCCTTATTTCATAGTTTAAAGGGTAGAAACCAGTTATTGTACATTTAGCGACCGTCTTCTGTAAAATCGTTGTCGGAAAAGACAGCGATAAAATCGCAATATCTTCATTCCATCGCCCTTTTCCGATCACACAAGTTCGCGCATGAATTTCGAACAGCACCACCGCAGAGGGCTCAAGAAAGCGCAGTTTCCAATTGAAATGGATGCTGTACACATAACAGAAGATATTTATCTCGAGTTATCGTTTGATAAGTAACATTTTGCCTCTTTATTCGTTTAATGACACCATAAGCAATTTACAATTGAAATTTACAGTCTGTTACGAGATAACTGGCAACACTATAGCATAGTCCCCTTCCCATACTTTAATGCCCCCCTGGCATTAATTCAAACCCTACCTCACGTGCATCCAAAGTCAGCGAAACCCCCTGGTGAGGTTTCTTTGTTTATTTCACCTTCCACCCCGTCTCTTCATTGAGAGAGAATCCCAGAATTCGAAGCCAAACCTCGTGATCGGAATAGGGCGATCTGTAGCCTATCTGACTGCAGTTAGAACTTTGCCCCCGGCTGGGAAGGAGAAGATATTATGATCGAAATTTTTTTGTAAATATTCGCTTAGAGAGTTGGAGTAAAGTTTGAAATGTTTTGACTGCGGTTCTAGTAAACAGTAGCAGAGAAACAAGAGAAAATATAATATTGCTGCAAGGAAACACAAAGTGAAAAATGGCGACTACTTGCGATTCCATCACAGGTAGGCCTCTTTAATCTTCCCATATCGCTGGATTCACACGCCAGAAAAAAGTAAACCACGTCTCAACTTGAAGCTCATGGTATCAGCAAAGTATTTTTTTGCGCGCTTTTTTAATTATAGGACCCATTCCTCTTGTAAACAAACATCCCGAAATTGTACACCAAAGCGCTCTCAGGAGCCAGTGATCGGAAAAGGGCGATGGGGCTCTATTCAAGCAAATGACCTACGAGCTTAGTCGAAACTTTTTTCTTTAAACGACGTCATAGTCAATGTTTTCTGTTGCAGGCATCTCTCATCGTTGCTGTGAATTGGATGACAATTATGTTTTTATTTACATCTACTCTTGGCTTTGATGTGAAAAGAGTTCAAGCTGAAAAATATGATTTGTTTTGCTGTTCTGGAAGGTAAGTACATCTTTTTGCTTACACTGACACCAGTTGGTAAGTACATCAACAACCCAAAATGTGGGGACATATTTCTGGTACATCTTTTTGTTTATTCCAGGCAGTAAGTACATTAAGATAAATATGAATATGAATAATAGAGAATTACGATTATTAAATTATAAAATATGGAATGTGAAATATATGTACGTACATTAACAACCCAAACTGTTGGCACATTTCTCCACAAATGAATTCAGAATTTTTTTTCTGCTGAAATGTCTGCTTGCTTAAAAGTTTGTCCCGCTGAAACAGTAGAAAGGCCCGTTCATCTGAAATTTGCTGCAAAATATACTGTATTGTCAAGCCAAGCCAATTCAAGCTCAGTTGTTGATCATATTGCAACACTAATTTTCTAATAAACGAGAAACTATTTGAAATCCTGGAAACCTGGAAACCAATTGGAAAGTAGATGCTCTAAAAGATGCAGTTACACATGAATTGTGGATCTGTGTTGCTGGTTCACTGCTGAATAAATAATATCAATTTTTGAGTTCAGTAGCTTTGACAACGATACTTTAATTTGCAGAGAAATCCATTCTCCATCACTGCCTCTGAGAAGTAGAAATATCTTGCAAGATGTTGCTTTCATAAACGTAGAAGGCCTGCAAGGGTCCTCAATTTATGCTGGTGCCACACTCGGTGCTCTTATGGCAAACCAACGATCAAACAAGAACAGACCACCACGAAGTCAACATCGCCGAGCACAAGATCAGCAAAACAGACCATCGGATCAAAACCTACAGTCAGACACTTCAAGACCGGGTGCTGCTAAGAAACGCTGGACTTGGAAATATATTGTTCAGCATGTTTCATTATCGTATTTTGCAGAAAAATACTTCGGTCCATTTTTGCAACATATGACAACCAAGGTTAGTAAAGTGCATAATTTCATACCGGGTGTCCCAAAAATGTACTCCCGTTTGAAAGATCACCAACATTTGATTTTACAGCCGATCTTCAATTTTCTTTTTTGTTTGTTAAGTATATCAAAGACCAAATTATTTTCCAATATATAGCTGATCTTGTTATTGACTTAAAAGGCTAGCAAATTTAGCTCTTTTTAGGGCTACGTGGTTTTGAATCATACTGCAAAAAAGCATTGATGATTGCCAGATCAATTTATTTGTGTATGTAGAGCATCTAGTTTAGTAATAGATGACATAAATAAATGCGCACCATCATTGCAGACCTCAAGGATGATAAAAAATCTGAAAATTTGAACTCTTAGGCAAGATTGAGTATTTAATTAAAAACTAAAGCCCAAAATAAAGTTTTCAATGTTCAATTGTTCTACCTTACTGTATCAAGAGAAAACTTGTTACCATCTCTATCTATATTTGTGGGTCTTTGAGAAAGCAACTCAAAAAGAAAATTTTATCAAAGACTTGAAAATCAATTTTTGGTGATTTCTAAACAGGAGTACTTTTTAATTTGACACCCGGTAGATACTGTTCCATTGGGAATATTTTTATTCTCAAGTAACTTTCGATATTTATACAGGTATAGTAGAAATGTATGAATAGTATGTTATGAAGAGGTAATCTCTAAGATAGAGGTAATCCCTACGGAGGTAATCTTGTATACTTAGCATTCGGGTGCTCAGCCTGAGGTACCAAACATCAACCCCAACAGTAATTTCTCGCAAAACGATATAGACCCAACAGATCGAACCCTGGTTGCTACACTGTGGCTTTAAAAAGAAATTTTTGTTAAACTTTGTAATTAATTTCCTTTTTTAGATTTTTGTGATATTTATGTTGGCGATATTCCTTGGTGTTTGTGCATATGGTGCGTTCCAAGTAAAAGATGGCCTAGATGTTGCTGAGATGATCCCAAGGCACAAAGTTGAATACGCATTCGTTTCTGCAAGATTCCAATATTTCTCTTTTTATCAAATGCATGCCGTCACCAAGGATTCCTTTGATTATGCAAACAAACAGAGGCTCCTGCACAGCTACCATCAATCATTTAAGAAGGTACGCATTTTTTTTGATAGGTATTGCGAAAGTACATGATAACATCCTTGGCAAATCAATCATTGTTGTCATTTTCATTTGGATTTCTTGATGTTGATAAGCGGGAAAAATTGATACCGGCATTGGTTAATAGCTTGAAAGAAACTTTAGCTAATTTTCTATAATGCTACGTTCGGACTTTTCTGAAATCTTCAATATTTTCGAAATTACAGAGTATTTTATATTTCAACTCAGTTGGGGATGTGACGTCATGAAATTTCTAAATCCTAAACCAGAAATTTGACTGACTTTTGCATGATACTAGATGATAGACATTCATATACTAACTTTTTCTTGATATTTTATTTATTCAGCAATTTTTCAAAAGGTTTAGAAGGTACTATGGTTTGAAGTTTTTGCAATGTTTGTCTTGAATTCTAATAGAAAGAAGAGAAGCACTCTAAGTCCAAAAATATTGAAGATTTCAGAAAAGTCCAACGGCAGAAAGATGGCGCATTAGGTAGAATTTCTTTGAGAGAATCTTTGATTTTGAAGATTCGGAATCTATGCTGTTGATAGCATTAGTTGAAACTTATTTAGAAGGAGAAAAACAGCAAATCTCAAAAGCGTCATTAAATCTGATTTTTTCTCCTTTTGCAGATTGATGAAATTATCAGAGAACCGAATGGGAACCTTCCAAAGTTTTGGCTGATGTACTTCAGAGACTGGCTGCTAGGTTGGTAGAAAATTTTGCACTGCTTTTTAAAAGTTTTTCCATGAAGGAAGGGAAAATCAGCAGCTGACTTTGTCATTTAGATAGTGATCCACATGCCAGCTACAGTAAACACCTGCGTGCTAGAACTTACAACTTTGAACAGTCGGCCTGGTTTCTTTTACAATGAATGCAATTGATTGGTCCTTATATGATGTGGATCTAATTTGACAGTTTCAGCCATTAGGTTCCTGATGTATTTGGTTCTTGGGTGCAGATAGAAATGATCGCAAATCATGCAAATAATATGTGCGCATTTTCAGCGGCCACTGTGAAGGAGCCATTAATCCAATTTTCTTGTTGTTCAGATTTTTGGACAGAAGAGATTTTAAATTAGAGTTTGATATCAAGTTTGAGTAAATCGGACGAGTAGTTGCTGATTTATGGAGGAAGAATTTCAAAATAACTGGTTGCCTCAAAACTAAATGATTTTATCTCAGTAACCTTGCAGCTTGAATTCTAGCGCCAAATAAACCATAACTTTAGAGTTTTACCAGGAAACACATTTGGTGGTAATAAATGACCAAAGACTCGAGAATATTTACAAGGAAGCCTTTGGAAAGCAATATTCTTGGTTTAAATGGATACCTGGGGAGGCAAAATATCAGATGGACGCATTTCATGACCTGAAGCACTTTTGCTGCGTACATAACCATTTCTAGCAACTCGATAGATGTTTTTCTTCTAAGTTTTCTCAAAATCTAATCTATGACTACCTACTTTTTCTCTCAATTTCCTAGATTTTGACATTGACGGAGAATATTAAATCCTCTGCTTTTGAGGCAACCAGTAATGTTGACTTTCTTGCTTCATAAATCAGCAACTATACTTGTCAGATTTATTCAAACAGGTTCTCTAATTCTAAGTTGAAATCTAGGCTATTGACAAATTTTAAAAGTGGGAGGATTCAACTCACGACTGCTCCTCCTCAGCAGCTATTCAAACGGCGCACATGTTTCTTGGGACACACTGTTTTAAATGCCTTTAGCTGTAATAGTGAGTGACGCGAACCTAATATCGGCTTTGATGTAAGATCTAAAAATGGTTTTTAAGAAGGGCGTTATGGCAGCCATCATATCGATCGGTTGGTAAGCCATCAGGATTTATCTCGGTTGCTAATTTGAAGGATGGACCCTCGGCTGAGTACCGCATTTCCTAATACAATTTATCGGTCTTTCATCAAACGAATAATCATAGATCATGTATTAGAAATGACACTAACATTAAAAAAGAATAGATTGTACTTGAAACAGAGCATACTAAATTCACAATGTTTGGAGCAAAACCCGTCGTCAAGTAATTATTCAAGTTTGGAAGTGAGCCAGGGGACGTACTTGACTCTCATTATTGCGGGTGCTTGCGCTCCAAGAAATAACTTTTTCACTTGGTTCTTCAAATTTTTCCTCTAAATGATAGCAGGCTGGGACGCCAGACGAGGCACATATCTAGGGGGCAAAATTGCAAATTTGAGGGCAAAGATATAGGAAAATAACACATTTAGACCATTTTCGAGAGGGAGGAAAGGGCAGCTATAGACAAAAACGTCGACAAATATCCTGTTATACGTAAGAAATACATTGCGAAACAATGAAATAACAACCGGCTCTAGCAAAATATCCCTTTTGACAGCCGGTCTTAGCGAAACTACTTTCTTTCAATTCCTAGCGTTAGAAAACTAGGCGAAAACGATACCCGGAAAGGGAGTGCACATCCAGTCAGTAAAATATACCAATCCCGGGCAATTAACATTAAAGCATGGAGAATCGCTAACGTTTCTGTTACTACTTTTCTACTACGAACACTGCTCTTCTGTTCTACATACTTTCAAAGTTGGTGGCAATAATTCGGGTGAAACAAACATACTGCGAAAAGGCCATTGATAAATAGTGATAGGTAAAGATATTTAGAATGACAAGGTTATGAACAGAATAATTTAACGCTTTTTCTTGGAGAAATAGGTAGCTTTAACATTTCCCTGTTGTGACTACCAAACCTATTTAAGACGAGCGTGATCCATAGTGAAACTCAGATCATTTACTTTGAGGAAATAGTTGGTGAGGAAAAAGTTGGTCGTTTAACCAACAATATGCTAGGAGATTGATTCTGGTTTGGCGTGTTTCTATTAGGAATGACGTTCAGTCCCTGACAGAAATGTATGACCTAAAAACATTCATGTCCAATGGCAAATGAACTTACACTTTCATGAGAGTTATCGTACCAGAACCCACTTTATCAAACCACATAGCTTATCACATCGCTTTTTGACTGGAGTGGTTTATTTTAGATTAAAATGGCGTCTGGTTAAAGGTTGTGTTATTCAAATGAAATCTTTGTGGTAACCTGGTAGGTTGGAGTTGGGTTACGATTCCTTCCGCTCTCTCCACCTATCTGACACGAGATTTTTAGCAGTGATAACGTTATGAATAGATATTTTGTTTAATGAAGACACCTAGGCTGTTTATACTAATGGCAGGAATGGATTGCTGCGGGCTTCGTTAAGTTATCGTTTTCGTTTGTGCTATTGTAAAGCTTGGGATAAACGAAACAATTTTTAGACATGCAGTATGGTTAGGAAAACGGGTCATTATGGAACAAAATGGGTTAGTATGGGACAAGTTGGGTCAGTGAAAAATTTATGAATTTCACCTTTACAGTGCTTTGGTTGACGAAAATAAATTTTAATCATAGCTGACATCAATCTATTTCTTGAAGTAGATGCAGGTTTTCAGCCAAGAATACTTTGCATCAATTTTAGCTACAGTCAAGCGCCTCTTTGCCCCTTCTTTCCCATTTCCTCGCAAGTAAAAGTCGTTAAACGCAACTCCTCAAATTAACCAGCTGTCAAACTTATGAAACGTCACTGCCCATACCGCAAAACAATCATAATTGTGAAATTAACCAACACCGTCAAATGTTTATGGAAGTATGCCTAAACATCATTGTGCAGTCGTATTGTCAATAGATAAGTTATTGCGGATGCTGATTAATGCAGATAGAAGCAGATAATTGACAGTCAGGGCTAATTACAAAGAAATGATCAAAGCTGGTGCTATTAAATTATCCAACTATTTTTACTTCAAAATGGCAATGTTGATCTATGGACAAATCAGAAAACCATACCATGTGAATGGGAAAAGAAAGCCAAAGAAAGTCCAAGAAAGTACAAAACGAATCGACATTAATTAACTGATCTTAAAATTGCACTTCAGTTGAGTCTAGAATAATTTTGAGTTTTTATGAATATTATAATCGCATAATGCAGTTTTTAAATTTGCAAACAGTTCTCGTAGTTCTTTAAAAATTGTTTCTGCCTCGAAAAGCTGTAATTCAACTTGATTTTAGCGCCAAAAACTCCACTATAACCTGGAGAATTGTATTACAAAACAACACTATGAGCAGCACTTACTTAACTGCGTTAACAGCTAGTGGATAAGTTATGAAGGAGCTTCAATGCATGATTAAATTCCAAATCTCGGGTGTGACAAATAGGGATCTTGCGTTACACAATGTGGTCTTTGTTTGCACAGAGTCTAGAAGATTGCTTGCAGCGTGACTTGAACTTATCCTTGAAAGGTACCGGGTCCCGCACGGGGTGTCCCAAAAAAGTACTCTTGTTTGAAAAATCACTAAAATTTTATTACGAGACCGATCTTCAATATTTTCCAAAATATAGCTGATCTTTTAACTGGTTTTAAAATTTTCATATTTAGCTCATTTTTGGCTACCTGATTTTGAATGATACTGCAAAAAAGCACTGATGATTGCCAGATCAAATTCTTTGTGGATGTAAAGCTTCTGGTTTGGTCATAAATGAAAGAAAGAAATGCGCACTATCATCGGAGACTTCACTGACCCTAAAAATCTGAAAATTTTCACTGCCAGGGAAGATTTAGTATATTCCTTACAAACTATAGCTCAAAATAAGGTTTTTCAACGTGTGAGTTTTCTTCCTTGCTGTGTTAAAAGCAAACATCTTATCATCTATGAATATTTAACAAAAGAACTTAAAAAGAAGATTTAATAAAAGGTTTAATAATCAAGTTTTGGTGATTTTTTGAGCAGGAGTACTTTTTTGGGACACCTGGTATGTTTCGACCAGCATGCCTCCCATTTGATAGTTCTTGGTTAGTCCTTGTTGTCACCATTTTCATGAGCCATAAACATGGCGGCTACAGCTTAGGCCAACCAAGGGATGACACGTCCACTGGTTGGAACAGACCCTTTGAGCTCCTTTAAAGCAGCATCGTCTCATTTTAGGGTTACAAAATACTTTCGACATCGAATGGAAAGAACATCGCTTGAGTAAAACTGGTTGGGCAGTGAATGCATCGAGAGAAGCAATTCTTGGGTATAAACTCATTGTCTTGTCATGTGACACACAAAGACCTAGAAATGAATCGAGGGTAAGCATGTCCTTGTGTTTATTAGATCTACTTGTTGAGTCAGAAGAAAACGTCCAAGAAACAAGTCAAATGGGGTTTGTTAAAGTTTTTTATGGCGAAAGGAAGATCAAATTAGATGTGAACATTTTGTTTGTATAGTTCGATCATTTCTTTCAAAATTCATATGCAATTTTGTGACAAAGACATGCCAGTGAAAAAGTCTGGCTTTTTCGAATTTTCTGCCTCGTAGCAATAACAATTGCAATTGAATTAATAGTGACCTGATGATACAACATCAATGAAAATAGGTCATACACAATGTATATCTAGTTGTTATTTGTTGGCAGAAAATCAGTACTTTTGTCATCGTTAACCCTATAGTGATTGGGCTATCTGACACATCCTATTTTGGTTGGGGGGGGGCAAAAAAACCCCCCTACCTAACTCTTGACTGGAAATAGATAGAGCAACCAGATTTGGTGTACTAATAGCCCCAGGCATTTACTTTATGAAAATATAAAAATTAACCCAAAATTATCCGTCATTATTGCTTGCGTCAGTATTTTTCTTTGTGTGGTCAAGAAAAGTAGCAAAATCGGTCAAAATCAGGAAAAATGCGATAAAATTTTTTTTGGAGCACAATTTCCATTCAAACACTAAAATTATGATAGAATACATCAAATAGCACTACCCTGCAAAGTATCTTTGCAAAATTTTGCAATTTTGCTACTTTTTTCGCGAAAATTAATATTTGAGAATTGGCGATTTTGACAGAGTCAGTTCCGGAAAAGTGTCTCCCTCCCCCTCATTCGTGAAAATATTTTATGAAACTTCTTGAGTCATTGCATAATAAGTATTAGCAAAAAGTCAAAAAGTTTCCGGGCCATAATTGCTATCCTGACAGAGTTATAACAGAAAGTCTACTAGGGGGATTTGCCCCCCAACCAAAATAGGGTTAATAAGTCCAAACATGCATGAAAATGAATGTAATTGAAGGCCTTGATTAGAAATCTCATGCATTTACTAACACGGCTAGCAAAATTATGGAATAGAAAGACTGATTTTGACCAACTAAAGTTTCACATCTGAGTTAGCCTTTTTCCTATGCTAACTTTTGTAATAAGGCTTGCAAACAAAATTCATCACTTTTTTGCAAAGACCCTCGCGTTTTTCTTACTCACTCTGTAGTTTCGGTCGAGTTTTTATTTTTTGATATTGCGTGCTCGATACACAGCTTAGCTACGGCTCAATCTTGGAAACGAAGGTGTTGGCTACATCAAGTGAGCTGGCAGATTTCAGATTTGTGGAGGAAACAAGTTGAAGTTGTAGATAGCTTTATATTCCTCTTTGCTAAAATTGAAATTGAAAAAGGGTATACATTAGACATTAGCAGAAGAACATTGGCAAACTTCAATGACATACCTGGTATAAATAAGAATCGTTATAAGAATGCATGGGAATCATTTCAGCCAGCATAGACAATTGCAGGTTTCTTTGATGCGTGTTTTCACTGTACTGCACTCGCTTCTGTAACGAGATCTAACTTCTTTTTATTTTCGTCTTAGCTCCTGCATGGCCGTTTAGTTGACCAATATGGAATCATCAATCCAAAATGCTTCTATCATTATTTGACTGCATGGTACAATGAAGATACTCTTGGATATTGGATGTCTCAGGTGCGTCTCCAAACAGTCAATTGGGAAGAATATTATTTTGCTTTTTCTCTTCTATCTGTTCTAACTCAGATATTGAGTTTCTATTTACAAATTTTACTTCGCAAAAAGTACATCTGCATTAGTATGTATCCAAATAAGGCATCAGATCGTTGCATTTATTCTATGAAATTTGCAAACAAATTTCTTAAACAGAGAGGCCTTTGTTAACTATGGTCCTTATTGACTACAGTGTGTGTCAACAAAATTTATACACTCTTTGAACGTGGTAATACAAAAAATATAACAGCCATTTAGAAAAATAAAACACTGTTGCCAAACTGAGGGTTGACAATAATTTTGAGAATTTTGTTCATGATTTAAATTGCATTAGCTTAACTTCAATGAAACATTTCCGAAAACATTGATTTTTTCCGAAACTGATTGGCTCAAATTGATCAATAATGTGTGGCAAACTGAAATGGTAAAATAATGTTTTGCTCAGGCATTGCTTTCTAATGACAGAGAAGCTCTTGAAATGTTATAATGTTTCCCTATCAACGCCGAACATGAAAAACTCTAAATCTGCATGATGTTAAACAAGCCATTTTTAGATGTATTTGGGCATGTTAATAAATAGGACTTTCAGCTGATTCCTAATTACAGAAGAAAATAATGCACCCAATATTACGAAGAAGATGCCTTTATTAACTTGAAGTTGATGACATCAAAATGCTACGAATTGGTTCCATAGGTAATCCTGTACGATTTCTCAAACAAGTGGATACATTTTGCTAACTCGCCCGGTAGTACATCAGAATTTAAGGAATACACATCGTAATTGGTTCATCAACGAGATATAATTTCAGACTATTGCCCCTAGCGCTAGCAATCTTACTTTGATCGATACAGGTATTGGATGATTGACCTTAATATTTCATGAGGGATTTATTTTTTATTTTTGAGTTGGATAGAATTTGATTTATTTCAACGGCAAATTTATTATAAACAACGGATCATGGTCAAAATTCACTGAACGACTATCATCTATTGCAGGAGAGCACTGATTTTGTCAGTTTGCCGATGTAAGGCCCTTTATAAGGTGCACGATCTCATTTTATACTTGTTACGAAAGACATAAGCCGTTGCATTTTAAGACTTACCTTAAGATGTGTTTAGAGTCATACCAAATGACTTTATGTTGCATGTCAATTCATCACCACCACATCATACTCTGACGTTTTGATTTGAGGGAAAAGTAACTGCTTTGCATTTTATTTGCATCAATCCTTCCTTCATGTTTAGGCTGGATTGAAGCCATCTCCCCCGACGTGGCATCATTTCTTTAAGCAGAGGTTTCCACCCAATTCATCAGGTAATTTACAACAATTTATTATTTCATTTCATTGGCACTTGATTTATCGTCATTAAATACCCTTCTGTTTGCAATATGACCATCCAAAGGATGCTATGCTCACTTAACGTTACAATCCTCCCCCCCCCATCCCCTAGGCACACAGCTTCAGTCACCGGGTGACCCAAAAACCTCATGAGCTAGATCATAACCAGCTTTCTGAAATCGAAAGTTATTGACAAATGCTTTGTATCATCGTTTGGTTGAAAGTTTTGCTATCGAAGGAATTCTGAGTCGCACATTTCACTTTAGAATGGCAGAATCGGCATCTTTTCCAAGTCAACATGTTGTAACGATTTAACAGAGAGATGGGTTTCATGTCATGTAGGAAGTGTTTGCAAATGACGAATCGCAGCTCTCTGTAAACATTGCTTGTGCCCAAGCCAATGTTGAGTTCAATTTTGTTCTCATTTAAGAAAACGTGAAGATGATTTTTGACAAAGAAGTAAAGAAAGTATACTGTCTTAAGACCAATATATTGAGGATATTTAAACAAAGCAAGCAGCTTCTCGTAAGATAGCTAAGCCCTTCAACTGCATGCAGATTCCAAGCTTGTGTTGATAACATTTTGCTTTCATGAACAAAGGTAGGAATATCTTGTGAAATTTGCATAATATTTTTAAGCACCAAGAAGTGCTGTAACTAGGAAGAACCTACCTCAACGACGCCTCTTTTTCAAGAAAAGGCTCTCCTGTTTCTTGATAACTTTACAGTTCTGCTAGATGCTTTTGTTAATTGTTACTGCTATGATCAGCCTGGAATTTATTGTAAGTCAATGCTTCTTCTTGAGAGTAATGAATGTTCTTCAATCTGTTTTCAGTTCATCTTGTGCCAAAAGCAGAACCCCTCAAGATATCCTTATTGCCATTTTATTTGAACAATATCAGAACGACAGAAGACTTTGTGAGAATTATTAAGGTAAGCCTTGTTAGCATTATTACGCTAGATACTTTCTTGTGATGAAAGGACATTGTTTTCAGAAGGTGAACAGTAGACCTTAGAATTATCGTACATTGTGTGTGTAAATGCAATAAAACACTTGATGCCATGAATATACCGGGTGGCACAGAATGATGAAATGTAGCTCAAGTTGATACCGGAAACTCACAACTTTCAAAGCTGGTTTGGTAACAATCAAAATGCTGCTCCAAGATTTTGCACCGGCACAACATGTAGATTTCCAACAGCTGCAAAGTGTTTTTGCGTGTCAGATTATTACAAAGTCTATCCAAATTTATCCAGGATATTGCCACACAATGTCGCACAAACTCTCTTTTGTCCAAAAATTTGAAGTGACATGTTGAGCCATGTGTCAGATATCTTGCATTCCCAGTTGTTCAAAGTCCTTTACATCCTGAGGGAAGAGATGCCACTTCAAATTTTGCATGAAAGATCTTTTGAGACCGATAGATTAATCTCCAATTTTTCATACTTTTCCAGGTTATTCGTCAGAATTGTGAATCTTTCAGCACACAAGGCTTACCCAGTTTCCCTACTGGTCTTCCATTTACATATTGGGAACAATACATTTACTTACATGGCTATCTTTGGATGGCAGTTGGCATTGTTTTGGCTGCAACATTGGTTGTTCTCTCATTAGCTCTTATGAATCTCTGGGCCGCACTGATCGTGGTAAGTATCATAGTCCGTTTTGCAAATCGTGATACATTGCATATATCTTTCACTGTTTGTCAAAGATTTGATTTTGTCTTTTTGCTTTTTCCACCTCTATTAAGGTAAATACGATCAATCCGTTAAATTAGAAAGTGCCAACGATAACCTAAATTTACGTGGCCAGCATGATAATGTTCTTAACAAAGATCACATGCTTACCCACATGATATAGGGGATGCGAGTCGGGAGAATGATAATTGACACATTGGGTGTTTTAAGCAATAGGTTTGGTTATGATTAAGTCAAACAAACAAAATCTCAGGTTGTGAGTCCTTACACGTAGGGCTTCATTGTCAGTTGTTTATGACGTTCGTTTAATTTCTTTGAAGAAATCGTTCCTGGTGAATGAAAAAGGAATCCCCATTAGAAAGGCCATTACTCCCTCAATATCAAAACGATAATGTTAGTAGATGTATCATTTACCGATGGACATGTTCAAATCCGTTTAAAGATTTACGTGACTGAAATTGGCCACTCCGTTCTGAAATTATGAGAGAATTTCCAGAGAAAGCTCTTGAAGAAACCTTAAAAGCGTGCCGAAAATCAGCAGCAAATTTGCCAAATATTTCTCCATACAGCAATTAAATTATTTACGTGTTTCGGCACGTGTTATCCTCTTGACATGATAAAGTCACCTGGAATGATGTCGCTGTACTCTCATGGGTGACACTTCATCCTCCCAAAGAGATAACCGTGCTAAACCACGTCAATGTCATTGCTGTACAGTAGAAGTTTTGGTCGTGATTTTAAGCCTAGTTTGAAGGTTTTCTGGAGAGGCTTTCTTGAGAAATTCCCTCCTAATTTCATAACGCAGGAGCAAATTTCATTCAGGTAAATTTTAAAATTGATTTGGACATATCAACTATTGAGTAATCTACTTGCCTATAGAATTGCCTTGATATACAAGAAGCAATGGCCTTTCAGACCGGGGTCGTGTTTTTGCTTACAGGGTAGTTTTTTGGCGAAACAAGCCTTCAAGCTCGGGAAGATTCGCTCAAATCCTTTCAACATCCTAGCGTGATGAAGTAAATCCAGTATTAAAGGGAACTTTGCAATGCTTTATTTGCAGGTAGCAGTACTGGTAATGAATACATTTGAGCTGTATGGAATCATGGGATTGTTAGCCCTAAGATTAAGCGCTGTGCCTGCTGTCACATTGATTATTTCAGTTGGAGTTGGTGTTGAATTCACGGTACATATCTGCCTGGTAAGTCACTTTTAGTTTCTCTTTGAACTCAATAAACACATGAGCTCATGCAAATAAGATGATTTTAACTTTTTCGAAAATTG
Source organism: Aurelia aurita complex sp. Pacific (assembly GCA_004194395.1). Lineage (NCBI taxonomy): Eukaryota > Metazoa > Cnidaria > Scyphozoa > Semaeostomeae > Ulmaridae > Aurelia > Aurelia aurita complex sp. Pacific. The sequence goes on from REGL01000285.1 coordinate 176,772, forward strand.
TTTTCGATAATTTTGAAAAAACAAGCACGCTGCTATTTTGCACTGATCAAGATACACGTTTTTCTTTTTATAAGAAACTGGTTTATAAGAAACTAGTACTACGATGACCAAAAATTTAAGAAACTCTAGTACTACGCTAAAGAACAGTTAAGAAACTCTAAAACTTTATTTCTGTATGTCTCTCTTATTCTATGTCTCTCTAACAAAGGTACATTCGTCTTTTCTTGATTTTTAACTGCAAAATTGGTAAATTTTTGCCTTGATGTGCATGGCTTCTTCTTGATGACAATGTCAATGCAAAATGGAAGCCGTTTTTCGAGAAGAAGGCTCAACTTCGTACAATACCGCAATTTTAGGCCCAAAAAAATAAGAAACTAATTAAGAAACTTTTACTACTAAAACAACGAAATTTTCATGCGAAATTAAGAAACTATTAGTACTAAGTGCTGAACAAAGTTTCTTATAAAACAAACGTGTCTGAAAGAAGTTCGCTGTGTCATTCTCACNTTTCGAATTGCATCAAGTATCCGTGTTTATTAATATTTTGTTTTAGTTTACACACTAGATTGTGTTTTTTAAAACAAGAACAAGCCGACGGCGTCTACACGTTTTTTTTTATAAGAAACTGGTTTATAAGAAACCAGTACTACGATGACCAAATATTTAAGAAACTCTAGTACTACGCTGAAGAACAGTTAAGAATCTCTAAAACTTTATTTCTGTATGTCTCTCTTATTCTATGTCTCTCTAACAAAGGTACAATTGTCTTTTCTTGATTTTTAACTGCAAAATTGGTAAATTTTTGCCTTGATGTGCATGGCTTCTTCTTGATGACAATGTCAATGCAAAATGGAAGCCGTTTTTCGAGAAGAAGGCTCAACTTCGTACAATACCGCAATTTTAGGCCCAAAAAAATAAGAAACTAATTAAGAAACTTTTACTACTAAAACAACGAAATTTTCATGCGAAATTAAGAAACTATTAGTACTAAGTGCTGAACCAAGTTTCTTATAAAAAAAAACGTGTATGAAAGAAGTTGGCTGTGTCATTCTCACAAAGCACCTACGGTTCCTTTCAAGCCATTCCATCCAAAGAAAGTTGTGGTGTATTATATCGAACATGTTGACGTTTACTTTGGCTTGCCAGCTTGAGTCATGAGCTCTGTAAGATCAGTGGATATATGACTGTAAGATTTATGGCAACTCCTTGAAAGGGAACGAGAAAAGGACCTTGCATTGCTGTTAGAATTTGTTTTTCATTGTTTAAATAACTGAGACAGTTATCCAAACGAACAGTTGGGACCATTTTAAAACGTTCGGATCAAATTCATACATCACTTATGTTTATTACCATCTTGCTTTCCTAGATATTTCTCAGCTCAAAAGGTGACAGAAACGAGCGCATGCAAAATACAATCAACAAAATGCTTGCTCCGATCTTCGATGGTGCTGTTTCAACTCTCATTGGAGTTATAGTTCTCGCTGGATCGGACTTCGAATTCGTCGTCAGGTAAGAAATCTGTTACCAAAATTTCAGCAAAATTCTTATTATTGGAAATATCGTCAAAGTGATTAGTCTTATGAAGAGCATTGCGAAGTCTTGTGACGGAACTTTACAGTGTGCCAATCGATCGATGATATCTCTAACATCATCTGTATCCTTCAGAAAATTTGGCCAGTTTGGACATACGTTTTGGTGGAGGTGTTCTAAGAATTTGATATCATTTATTTGAAATTAGTGAGTTTCACAATTGAACTCGATGGATGTTTCCCAAATTTGTACTTTAAAAGCAAAGGAACCCGAAAGTTCATTGAAATATTCATCTAATTTACTAACTCAGCAATGATAGTAGGCTTCGTGTGTGTTGAATTTCGCATCTTCTAAGTGGTAATATTTCTACTTACAACATGAACAGATTACATCTATCAACAAGTAAAGATATTGTAAAACAATGCTAGCATCAGACATCGCAATTCCAAGCAATTAATAATTGCAGACAGCAGAAATTTTTTCAAAGAAACGAATTTGTACTGAACGCAGTTGGGTGAACTGTCGCATTGTGCGCGCTGAAGGTGGTTTTTAAGAGAAGTACAGAGTTAATAACGAAAGAAGAAGGATAAATCTAAAGATCTGCTTTGCGTATTTTGTTTATTTCATTCAGTAGATGAGTGGTTAATGTTTCATTTGAGTCCTAAATTTGCTACAATTGTAATGCCTTTCTCCTTGGCTTCCGAATCAAATAAACGAAATCTGCCAGGAAGATCTTTAGATCTATCCTTCTTCGTTCGTTATAAACCCATTAATTTCTTGAGAACCACAATTCACGTGGAGAAGGCGACAGTTTGGATTCAGGACAACTTCAGCTGCTTTGCTTGTTTTTGACTACAATCGCTAATCAATTTGAATTCTGGTGTCAATCCAAAGCAACTGATGCTATTGTGCTACAAAAGCGCGAGCTGTCCTGGTTATATGTGTTTATCAATGGTACTAAAGCCTGGCTTTCATTGAATCATAAATCATCGGCGACCAACAGAGACCATCTCTGATTGCTTTCAGAATCAAACAACTTTGTTTCCATAGCTCGTCAGCAATCATCGCCGATGCTCTCAGCTAATTTCCTATGAAAACGGAGCATAAGCGATCATCGGCGATGAAGTAGGATTTTATGAAAACCAGGCCAAACGTTTATACTTAACCTCCTGGGCTTTAAAGGTTGCAATTTTAATAGTTTTTTGATGATTTGTTCCACCCCCACATGTGTATGTAAAAAATGCGCAATTTTGGACTTCTTAGAAAGTGTAGTTTGAAGTTCTCATGTTGGCTGTTTATTTTGCAGATATTTCTTTCATTTGATTTTGGCTATGATAATGATTGGTCTTGCAAATGGTTTAGTCTTACTTCCTGTTTTGTTGTCATTCATTGGTCCATGCTGTGAGGTAAGACAGTTTCTTTTTTCGACTAACATTCCTTTTAAGTTGTAGAATCAATTGACACGGTGATATTTATTTATCGTGAGTTGGCATATCAAGGTAAATATAGAATAACCAATTCAAACCAACGAAAAACTAAAGATATTATTTAACATAACATAATTTTCAACTGCAGTTTGCTCCCTTTCATGTTTTTATTTCCTTTTTGAAAGCTGCAACATTCTCACATATTTTGACATCATCATTTAGAGCATTCCAATGAATGCTGCCACTGCAAGTGATAAAGTATAATACACAATATAGCTATGCAGCAACACACCACACCACACCACACAAAAACAAATCAAAAACAAAAACAAAAACAAAAACAAAAACAAAATACAAAATACACAATACACGAAAACAAAATACACGAAAACAAAATACACGAAAACAAAATACACGAAAACAAAATACACGAAAACAAAAGAAACAAAGTTGATAACACCATTCCAGAATCTTTACCTCCATCTAATTTTTGTTTCAGATAACCCATCGCAGTGTTCAACCATCAGCAATGGGACAAGACCATGTTGAGCAATCTTCCAGCCAAAATTACCCACGTAGGTCATCACGATTGTCAAGAGGAGGTAATCGATCAAATCAGGATATTGAACTCTCAAATTTAGGCCATCGGGCCGTACATCTCACACCTAAGGGCGAACGGAGGGGTCGCCAAGTTACTTCGAGAGGATGGCAAAAGCATGCAAATAATAATAATACTCAGAGGAAGCCTGGTAGCATGACTACAGACGGACAAAGCAAAAAAGTATACAGAGACCCTTTCGGACAAGCGATTGCTTCAAATAAAAGATACTGTAAATACCAACATCGCAATTGTGTTTATGATCGCCGGCTGAGGAAGTGCCGTGAACAGCTTACTCCAGTCACAGAGTGCTCGACTCCTGATAGCAGCAGTCGGGGTCCTCCATCCTCGACAAGCACACACTCTAGCAGGAGATCAAGGCCTGGAACACCAATTGCTGGAATGGCAGTCCCTGGAATGGCAGTACGGATAAATACGCCATTAGGATTAAATAGACATGATGATTATCATGATGACAGTGATAGAGACCTGGATGATCAACCAGGTTACATGGAATACGAGCAGGATTTACGAGATTACGATGATAACGAGGAAGGCAATCTTCCCGGCTTTATCCCTGAATCAGAAAGTAATATCACAACTTTAAAAGCAACTGCAACTGTCACTTTAGAATTGACGTCATCATCAGCATCTCAGTCTTATCGTGTGTCAAGATTTGGTAAATGAGAGAAGCTGGCAGGAGTTTACTTGCCTTTGCGCCAGCTCAAAATATGAAGTCAATGAACGTTGTGTAACTTCATTGATATTGGAATTCTCGGCAAACAAAGAAAACACCAATCAAAGATTCCAAGAGGAGGAAAGAGAAGATGTTTGACAACAATTGGTATTATTAAGCATCTGATTCACTACAGATGGCAGTGAACTCGTAATTCCGATTTACAGTTATCCAACGATGTTTGTAGTATGCCGAAATTTGCAAATCATAAGAAAATGATGGTCCCAATTTTTTCATCCTCTATCTAAGTTTCTTGCAAATATTGCTTGTGGTGTTGTGCTATACAGGGTTTCCCAAAAATCGGTGCCCATTTATGTAGTTGTTAGGTAGGACCTTAACCGAACTATTGTTCTGTTCTTGTACAATTGCACAGGATAGGCATTAACGCAGAGTTTGAGACCTTGTTTTAGGCAAATGGTTGCTGATTTGTGGTATAGGAAGGGCCAAACAAGTGCTTGATTAAAAACGGCACTTCCTTTGTCATCCATATAAATCCATCTGCCAAAGTCACGTATATTTTGAAAAACAAACAATGAAAAACAATGTTTGTAAGGAAATATGGTACAGGGATTGAACAATTAGGACTCATTGGTTTATAAGTTTTAATGCTTTGAATGAAGGCATTATTATTTTTGACCAATTTGCTTCTAGGTAGCTAGGTTGGTGCTTAGAAATTGTTGAATTTCAAATGAGGTTCTTGTCAATTTTCAGAACAACGGAAAACAGTATATCGTATAGCATACAAAATACCATCTGAGTGATATGATACAGAAAACATCAACAGAAAATACATTAGATATATGCTATGCCAGGACTTCCTTGGATGCTTTCCGGAGTACTGCAGGCCCTTCCTTGATTTTTAGCGATCTGAGAGTTGAGTTTCGATAAAATGACAGCTTCATACCCAAAAAATATGTGTAATTCAGACAGTTGTAGCTGGAGAAAACCTCAAGATTTTTATAATATTTATCTCATATTTGTCTCCCATTTTACCTTTGTAAACCCTGGTAAATTTTGTAACGAGGTTCTAGATTCTTGTGGTATTATTTTGTTGTGTTCATTTTGCTTATGTTATTTACTTTAAAATGGTAACAATAATATGTTTGATAATACTGTGGATATTATAATCTAACACTATCTTACCATACACATGCCATATCATATTCAAGATGTTGTTATTTCCAAAGATATATAAATATTGTATTTATTCGAAAACATGTTCAATGTTGTATAAACGCATTTTTTAATCTGATACTGTCTCTAATGCAAATTTTCGTTTTTCTAACCGATACTAAAAAGCAGTGGCCACTGGGGGAGGGGGGAGGGGCGCGCAACGTTGCTCTCAAATGTTTCATGGTGGCAAGAAATGGCCTGCGTTTTCTTCAACTTGAAAATAGGAAAATCCCTTTTTGGCATCCTCCATTTTGTACCTTGGAATCCAAAGATTCCTCCATCGCTTCCTACAACTTGAGTATTGGGATCTTTGTTTTGGTTTACGCCAAAGACTTTCTGGGCAGAGTTAATGCATAATCTTATAGGCCATAACTGCGTGGTCAAATGTAATTACAGTAAGAACCCGCAAAAGAGAAACCACTTCATGAGAAACCTCAGGCTGATTTTGTTGAGAAATGGTGCCATCATATAAGAAACTTCTCAGCATGATTTAGGAAGGTTTCCTGGAATTGTTAGACAAGCTTTGTCTACCAAGTTCATGAAAAAAGTCCGGATTCTGCAGACAGCAATTCCGATGACAGCATTGTCCAGGTCCAGGCATTGAAATAAACCCACTTTTGGGGACAGACATCTCAAAATATAGATAGTCCATACTTGTAGTGTAAAATAAACTACTTTTATAGCCTACAAACAAACCTGGTTGGTTTTGAGGACAAACATTGTCGAATCTAGGACAAAATAAACCGATTTCTGGGACATACATAGCACCACTGTCTCCATACCTACATGCCCATGGTTCCTTATAGTAGGATCCCAAGTAAATTCATGTCCAATAATCTTTGTTAAAATCAGGTGCCAAACATTTTTAGAGACTTCATCAAAAGGATCTCAATCTACATATATACTTGGCATGTATGCTAAGGTCGAGTAAATTTCGAGCGAATGCTAGGTAACAAGAATATACTGTTTGATAGTGTTTGCTCTGGGTTTTCTTTAAAGATTAAAGTTGAAATAACTGAAGGTTTCTTAACCATGTGAGAAGAAACCTTTCAGCCTGTTTCAAGTAAAATGATCCATCAATGGGAAACTAAACAGGCAGTTTTGAAAAAACTGGTTTCTATTTTGCGAGTTCTTACTGTAGTTGTTCGACCTGTAGGAAATCATTTGACCATCGGTCGTTATGATGGACGTGTTAATTATAGTCTTGGTATCAGGCTTGGCATTCCGGAATTTGATCAGCAAAGACCCTAAACAGGACAGAAAAAGCACAACAAGGACGACTATAGGAAGACCGTTTGATGTTCCAGTACTTTAGTTTTCTAATTTTTTAACCATTGGGGAGCTGTGTTTCCTATGAAGTGTTTCTTATGAAACGATACACAAAGACATGTGCAAATATAGTGAAATGATCCAAAGTTGATTCCCTTGATTACAAAAAGAATAGTTTCTTAAAAAATTTGTCCCACGGGGGGGGGGGGTTCTTGGCCAAATTTTGGGTAAGGGTCTGCCGCGAGCATATTCAAAATGGTACCGTTGGATAGACTAAATTTTACGAATATGGTACCCTTGGCTAGACCAATTTGACCATTCTCTGGACCAACTTTTACGAAAATGGTACCCTTGGCTAGACCAAGTGTGACCATTTCCTGGACTAATGTTATCAAATTTGTACCAAATGTAAATTGTAATATCATGACCGTTCGCTAGACCAAAAGTGCCAAAATTGATACACTTGGCTAGACCGTTGCTAGGCTAAAGTTGCAAAAATGTATATCCTTAGCTAGTCTAGTAGTCTGAAAAAGTATACCCTTCGTCGCGGCACATCCCCAGGTACCTTTACTATGGAAGAACCCCCCTCCCCCCCCCGGTGATTTGTCCTCAGTGCTGAAGAATTTAATTTGTATCGTCGAAATGCTCTCCATTACTGCACTGTTGAGAAGCGATTCTGGGTAAACATAAGCAAAAAGACCTAGAAGAATATGGCCAGATCTTTGCAGGCACCCACTTCAGCGAAAATACCCTATGTTTTGTCTCCAGCGACTTTCTAGCTTTCCACATTGTGGCGAGTACTTGGTTGGATTATGTGGGAAAGGCGAAGGAGCCAGTAGAGTAGGTATCAAAAATTTCTTAAGATGAATTCATAAGGAGACAAGCCAGACCGCTCACCATACTAGCTCGATAGATGAGAGATATTTCTTATCTTGTGTTCATATGGAGAGGTTCCTTTCCTCCTGTTATTGCATCTCTACCGTATCTAATACGGCATGGAATTTGTCTGGATGTGCAATCATGTGGTTCCTTTCAAGCCAATTTTGGGCAATATTTCATCCTTGTTCTAAGATTCTAACCAGGTTTGATTGGGAATGGATTTGAAAATGCCATTTGAGTATCACGATTTCCATAATTGTCCAAGGTAGATTCCTTTATATGAGGAAAGAGATCATTTTTATAGAAAATAAACAAGATTGGACCAAGAACAGATCATTGTGGCACACAAGCAGGAGCTGGAAAATTGCAGTGTGTAATGCCAATACGCACTGCTTGTTGCCCTCGTTTCAGATAAGAATACATAGGATCAACAAGTTTTGGTTATTCTTTATATTAAAATGTGTGGGCACCGACAATTCCGAAACTACCGAAAACTGGACCAAAAACTCTAAAGTTTGCGCGGCAAATTCGAATGAGCCAATCACAGTCGAGCAAATTCGAATGCTGCCATCCTGATTGTACCGTTAGGGACTTGACGGTAAGGCAAGTTTTTGTCCTGATTTTGAGATAGTTTGATTGTGAGTGCCTTTTTGCTACTCAATTCCACAAATAACTATGTAAAACCCCGGGGGTGCCACTCCTATGCTTTCCTATAGTATCATGCTCGTACAGAAGGCTTAACATTTGCACCCTAAACGCTGGCCTGTTTTAGCGAAATACATACCCTAATCGCGCAAAATTTTCATGAGAACATACCCCTTCCCGTGTCAAAATGGAACTTCTCTAATTCAGGTACCCTAATCGCTGACAAGTCAGTTACTAAATTTGCTAATATTGCCGGTCGGGTGTGATTTGAAGAGGAGGAAAATGCTCTCGACTTCCTTCCCCATCTTATGCTGGTCTGATAAGTTCTTTGACTCGTTAAGAATTCTTTTTATAAATCATGACTAAAATATCATTGTAGAACAATTTAGATTTAGCAAATGCAGAACAGTGCACCCTTTTTAAATTTTGGTCGAGTTCGCACCCCTAGACACGGGCCCGCGCGGGTACGTGCCTACTTTCAAGAAAGGCACCCTTTTCCCGCGCTTTTTTGTACGAGCATGATAACACATCAGGTACCAAGTGGTCCCTCCGGGCGGGGGTAAATCCAAGTTCAATAGAGAAGTAAGGCAGGAAAGTAACACAACTTTTGTATTTGCGAGCGAAAACTGGGACGAATTGTAATTAGTCTAGGGACAAGGGAGAATAATTTTTATTTGCGAATACGAGGCTAATCCAAATGGAGGCGAATTCATAATGCTCTTGAAATCACACATGACAGAAGGAATCAGACGAACAGAACAGACGCAAAGCAAGTGTCTAGAAGAGAATTGGAAAGAAGAGAAGAGGAAAATAAGTAACGACAGCATGGATTACGAAAGTAGTGATGCAGAATCGTTCAAAAGCGAATCAGAGGTTTTACTTACATGAATGATCATTATTCTAATTGCATGCACAAGAAAGAACTGGCTTATTAAGCAAATTTATATAGATGGGCCTAGCTTAGCAGGGCAGGAGGGTAGGCCTAGTAGAGTACAGGACCCTTGCTGATTGATAACAATGCCCTTGGGATTGAAAAGGTTTCCCTGTATAAATATTTCTATTATTATTGTTATTATTATGTCGCTCTGAATGGGTCTAGGGCTAGATACTCATACTGTCTAGATTAGACCACAATCACAATTGATTTTCTTATCCGAGGGGCTTGTCTCTTAAAAATATTTGCTTCATTAAAATAAACTTCATTTCCTTGACAACCGTTATTTTAAGGCCAAATATATTTTGAAAAAAAAACAACAGTTTTTCAATTTTCGCGTTAAATGGGTCTAAATATTGTTTAAGTAAGTCTTTTCAGCAGGGAAATTTTACTGGCGGCCTTCGTGGAATCAGGGTGCACCTTACGCCACAGATATACACCAATGTCTTTTGTTCTGTTGTTATTTCTATTGTTTAGAAGGAGTCTGTGTGCACACCATGTGGCGCACCATACACCAATTCCAGTCTGGACTAGCGCCCAGTCTGCAGAGTATGGCAGTTCTCGACGAGATCTCGCGCGTGCAGACCAAGGAAGCAGTGGCGTGCTCGCGTGCAAGGTCTTTGATTCCTTTGTTTGCTCGCGTGCAAGGTTTTGATTCCTTTGTTTTCAAAGTAATGAACAAAAGATCTCATTCAAAATCGGCGAGCACGTAAAATTTTTGAAAAACAATCTCGTGCGTGCAGCTGCCACACTCTGGAGACTGGACTAGCAGGAAAGCCAAGCTTCTCTCTACAGTTACCACACTTTGAGCAAATTGTCATAGTACCTGGCTCTTGGCATCCTTGGGCTTGACAACACAAAACTTTAATAGAAAAATCTCACCAGTGTGGTAAAAGATCTAGATTCATTAGCGACAAACCGATCCATTGTTGACTAACAGATAGATTAGTAGCCAACCGATCAACTAGGAAACGTACTGACAGATTCCTTAGTCATTAACCGACTGGTTAGTGAAGTTTAATAGGTTGTGTATGAAAATGGTACAAAACCGCGGCTCGAAAATACTTCTATTGGATTCAGCATGCGAAAAAACGTTATTTCACTACATGAAACAAACTTCTACTGGTGCAAAGGAGAGCTACAGTACACTCAAATAGGATTGCTGCACATTTTTTACACACCGAAGGTGAAGGTAAACGTTTGCAGGCCAAATATGTTGATTTTCTGATTTCCTCACACCTCAACAGCCCAACTTTTGAGAAACACAAAAATCTTTGGAAGTAACAGAAATGTTGAAAAGGGAGAAATCTTGATTAAAAGGTTGGTTTGAATCATGAAACAGATCAACTGGATATCACATGTGCAAAAGTGAAAAAATTACATGCTGATTCATTCAACCCATTTCGTCGTGAAAAAAGATTTGATGAAACTTGCAATTTTACAGAAAGTTGTCTGCCTGAAAAACTTCATATTTTCGGAAAGATCTTCTTCAACAAAACACAACCAAATAATATTTAAAAAAAATACGTGTCACCAAGACATTTTCATTGAGTTTTTGAAAAATCTTAAATCCAGGTGCCTTGTATTTCCGTCGAAATGAAAGGGCGTGCGATTCCGACAAAAATCTGTATTAGACCCATCCAGGGCAACAGTACTCTGCCTAACCTATTCTTTCATCTTGTTTGTGAGGACTTGCTCAATCAAACATGCCTCCATCTCCATCATGTGAAGGACCTCATACAAATCCTGTCATGGCGCTGTTTGCACATTCGCACCTCTCAATTTCTAAAAGCAATCTGCCCCCTTATTGTTCTAAGCTCATAGGCAGTCTTTCCTCCTGGAGAGGAATTAAGTTAAAATTGATAAAGATCCCCGGGGTGTCTACCTTGGAGAAAAACAACGGGGATGTGCCTGCCAGAACAAAATTGTTCTATGACCCTGTCCTGGAATATAATTCTGAAAACATAATACCTGTCCTGGAATAAGATCGGGAAACTGATGGTTCTCGTGAATATGATGTTACTAAAAGTACTTTTCGCTAATTGCTGACGCTACTAACATTTTAATTTAATAAGTACATGAATTGGAGTATCATTTTAAATGATGATCTGATCTGTCCTGGAAAAAGTAGCTCTAAAGGACACACCGGTCCCGGAATAAAGGTGCAAAAGGTATAATCTTGTCCTGGAATTTTCAGCTGAAAATGACACCTATTGGCAGGCACATTCCCGGGTGGTTATTGTATTAAGTAGACCCCCTGGGTAAAGATCCCACCATGTCCATATACAGGGTGTCCCAAAAAAGTGTTTGATGTTTGATTAAATATAAAAAAATATCGTAATACTGAACGGGCTCCATAGTAAGATAACCATATTGCTGAGATTGTAAATTAATTTTAGACACCAGAAGCTAGCAAATCGGCTAAATATTCACGGAGTTATGAGCTTTCAAAGTTCAAGTTTGTGTGAAAGTTGAAACCAGACGCCCCTAAATTGCATATTTTATGAAAGTAGAATCTTGCTAATTGAAAGCAAATCAAATATAATTTCAAAAGCACTTCCGATAAACTAGCTTTCTATAACATTGAATCAAGGTTATGGATGCTTGGAGGAATCCTGTTCAGCACAATTTGGAATTGCCCCATCTCTCATTGATTAAGTTTTCATTCCATAATTTTAGATACTTGCATTCTTAAGTAAATTTTTGGAACGTTTACAAGAATTATATAACTTTGGAAGTCCTATTTGGTTTGCTCTGATGTCAACGAGAAGTAAAACATTGGATAGTCTTCTGTTACCTCAATTTTAGGACGTCTCTTAGGAAAATTAAGGGCGTCTGGTTTCAGCTGTCGCACAAACTTGAACTTTAAAAGCTTGTAACTCTGTGAATTCTTAGCGAATTCGCAAGACTCTGGCGTCTAAAATTAATTCAAAATCCTATAAACAGGGTTGTCTAACCAGGAGCCTGTACATTTGATCGTTATTTTTTAACATTTAATCAAACGTCAAACAATTTTTCAGGGACACCCTAACAGGGTGTCCCAAAAAAATTGTTCCCTGTTTGCCTGAAGATTGCGACAAAATGGCAAAAGATTCTCGCAAAACTTTTGCTTGATGTTACTCTTCCGATATTCAATTAAAGTTTGCAACCACCCCCGTAAAAATCTGTTGAAAAATGATGGAGCTATGACCTTCAGAAGACCAAATTTGCCTGATGACTGAAACCAGCGGTCGGCCATTTTATCCTGCTATTTTGCAGTGATAAGTATCTTCACGTGAGGTAAGAAAAATTTTCTGTGAGGTCAGAAATATTCCGAGGATTATCAGGATTTTCACGAGAGCTATGGCATTGGAGGCTGCTGTTTCATTGTCAATCCATGATGCCATTTATCGCTGCAAAATATTAAGACAAAATGGCCGACCGCTGGTTTCAGTGATCGAGCAAATTTGGTCTTCTAAAGGTCATCGCTCCATCATTTTTCAACGGATTTTCATGGGGATTGTAGCAAACTTTAATTGAACATGTGAAGAGCACCATCATGCAAAAGTTTGGCGAGAATCTTTTGCCGTTTTGTCACAATCTTCAGACAAACGAGGCACAATTTTTCTGGGACACCCTGTAAACAGAGAAATGATCCCTGTACTGTGATTCCGCCTACATGGTACCACTACCGGATGCACCAGAAAAAAGTTCCCACTTTTGAAAATTCACAGCATAAAGAGTACTGGATGGATTGGAATGAATCAATATTTGCCTGACAGCCAAAAGATCGAAGTATTTTTGCGATTTTTCTCGCCTTGTTACAAGCACTGAACAAATTGGTAAATTTAAATTTAGAGAAACTTTGTGGTCGCAAAATGGCTGAAAAGGGATAAAATACTTGATCAAATCATAAAGGACTGTTCACTCAGAACAACAGAGCAAATGCAATTTCTCATGGGTGAGAGATATTGTCTGCACATTTATTGCCATTGGATTGAAAATCTTTAATATTTGCTTGCAAAAATCTATGTCTTGTTACTGTTGAGAGAGGTGAAACGCCCGTGCATATTGTTCTGTGTGAGGAGAGTCCTAACGATTTGATAATGGTGTTTTAGGCCCCTTTAAGTCAATTTGCAAACATGGAATTTTTGTAAAGTTGAATTTACCTATATTTGCAGCGCTCATAAGAAGACGAGAAAAATCACAAAAATACTGTGATTGATCTTTTGGTTTTTAACTAGACTTTGAATCATTCAAATCCATGACGTACTTGTGGTGCTACGAATTTTTCTGGCTCACCCAGTGGACAATAATGGGGATCATCTTTACCGATCTTATTTTTAATTCGTTAATACAACAGACTCCTGTCTAGAGAGTTTCAAGAGAAAGAGCAGCCTATCCTGTTTTAAAGCAAAACAAGATCTCTTTCTTCATGTTTTCAATTTACGTCTTCTACTGTGTAGCCTCTTGTGTTAAATGCACTTAAAGGATCTTGTTCTTGAAGAAGGATTTATTCTTCCTACACATATTATTACAGAGGGACGAGAATATAAGCCCCGCCCGGGGCTGCTGGTTAGGCATCGGTCGAAGAAAAGCTTTTACTGCTCAAAAGCAAAAGAAGCAATAAGTTTCACGAAATAGAGGAATCGCCAATTTAAGAGTCCAGAGTTGGTAGCCAGTCTTTTAAATTTCAGGCCATTTTGCAACCACAATTTTTGAGAAGTTCTTTAATTTTGAATGATAAAAGTAGAACTATTTGTTAAAAGGGCTCTTTAAAGGTAACAATCTGTAAGAATCAAAATCTCAAAGCGATTATGAATAGAACTTGTACTAAAAAATGTCAAACAGTTGGCGACACTTTGCCAAATATTGCCTGGGGCCAAGATATTGCAATCAAAAGTCATTTGTTCATCATAACTGTTTTCAAATAAAAGGTGTTAGCTCTAGCCAACACTGGGGGCGATTGCACCCATTGCCTCCCAGTGTCTGCCATTGTGTCAAAATGTCTGCAAGGTGCAACAGTCTCTTAGCTTTTATAATCCTAATGCTTTGTTTCTTACAGATATTTGTGTTTCTTTTAACATTTTTGGCACCCTACTCTGTTTCCCTACCCTGTGTGACCAGAACCCGTGATAAAGCAAAAATCTTTGGTTGAATGTCCTTATTTAAGTCAATTTTTCTTTCAACAGAATGAAATGCAGGAAGAAAATGAAAAACAACATCATAATAATCCAGTGAGTCATTTTTCCCATCTTATTCTCCATGCAAGGAAGGTGTTGTTGCGCAAAGAAGTTAATTATTTTATTTCATTTTAATTTCATTAATTTCATTAATTTCATTTTTCATTATTATTTATTCTAACAGGGTAATTACATTCCGTAAATATAAATTAACTGATTTACAATGTGCCCTGCTTAAAAAACATATCTAACCTAATTTCATGTATATAAACAAACCAACTTGAAGATCCAATGTAAAAAGAGAAAAATTTATAAAAATAAAGGGACTCGGAAGTCAAACGTATGTGCTGAACGTTGAATTAGATTATCAACCTCTTTGATCATTCAAAAATGCTTTTAGCCTCGTTTTGAAAGTAGCTAGCGAAGGAGCAGTTTTGACTTCATAGCTCAACTTGTTCCAAACAGTAACCCCTCGATATGAAAAGCTCCGCTACCCATTTGAGGACTTACACAGTGGAATCCTTAGGTCAGTACTGGTATTACGTGAGGTCCGATTGCAAGAATTTGACAATTTGTGAAACATAGATTGCATGTAGGGAGGTGCAAGCCCATTCAAGGCTTCATAAACTATACAAGCTGTTTCAAAGTCAATCATTTCTTTGACTGTTAAAACCAATTTAGTTGTGATATTAATAGCAATGATGTTTGATCGAATGGACTGTTTGTAACGACACGTGCTGCTCGATTTTGCAGCTTTTGCAATTTTCTAAGTAAGGTATCTCCAGCACATCCCCAAACAGAACAGCAATATCTAAAATGTGAATCTACTATACTATGATACATCTTTTGGATGGTTTCCAACGAAAGATATTTCTTGGAATACTTGAGCATTCCTATTCCTCGTGGAATCTTACCGATAGCAATGTTGATTTGCTCTTTCCAATTCAGTAACGGATAAATTTGTACCCCAAGGTATTTGATACAGTATAAACCCGCGTATAAGAACCGACAATTTTGCGAGTGAGCCTAGCTAGGTTCTTATGTTTTGGGTATTTAGTAGGAAATGAGGCTGTCAAGGTTCTTAAATTGGTTCTTATTTTATTCAGGACGTTCTAGAATTTCTTTTCTTCAGATTCAAACTTCAGGCCTATTATTTACTGTCAGTTCACATCAGTTGAGTTTATGAGATATATTCCCCAACAGAAATTTGTGGAAGAATCAGAAATGTTTATATAATACAGAGAAAATCTTTCAAAAGCTTCTCATCAGGTAATATAAAAATTGTTTATTCTCCCACAAACTTCTGTTGTGAATAAGACCCCATGCTCTCTACAAATAAGAACCTATTTCAAATTCCAGGCTGAATGGGTTCTTATATAATTGGGGTTTAATTGCAAAATTTCAGCCGGTAGGTTCTTAATCCATTGTGCTCTAATCCCTTATATGTATATTTATATGTACATTTATATGTGTTCTAATACGCGGGTTTTTACTGTATTGCTCGTAGATTCAATCTTTTCGTCATTAATTGGAAAAGCGGGAAAATTGGTTGAATCATTGTAATCTAGTCTTCTGAGGTTGGGTTCGGTACCAAGGATCATGCTCTGTGTCTTTGCGACATTGAGAGACAGTTTATTTCCCTGTAGCCACGAACAAAGATTCTGAAGATCTGAGTTGATAGCATTGCTCAGGTCGGAGATAGATTGCGAGGAATAAGAAATGCTTGTGTCATCTGCATACATGATGACCTTCGTTCTTTGTAAGGCAAACGGTAAGTCATTTATATATATCAAAAATAGGAGTGGACCAAGGCAGGAGCCCTGAGGCACTCCAAATTTGATGTCCTGTATTTTAGATATGTTGTCATTTACCTTACAGCATTCCTTCCTATTACTTAGGTATTATATGAACCAGTGAAGCTCCACGCCGTCAGCTCCATTGGAACGCAACTTAGCGATGAGAATATCGTGGTCGACAGTGTCAAAGGCTTTCTTTAAGTCGATAAAAGTGACTCCAGTAAAATCCCTTTGTTAAAATTTAGATACCAATCATTGGTACACTTTAGTAAGCATGTCAATACGGAGTGAAAAAGCCTGAAACCCGACTGGTCTGAGTAGAAAAATTCAGTCTCAGTAAAATAATTAAATACCTGATCAAAATCGTGAAACTACAGGAAGCACATAAACAGGTATATAGTTAGATCTATCTTTGGTAGAGCCATCTTTCTAGATAGGGGAAACCCTTGCAATTTTCCAGTTTCCTGGGAATCGACCTTGTGAATGGAAGTATTGAATAGGCTGCACAATGATGGTGCAAGAACAGGCATCCCAATTTTGAGAAACGGGCTTGATATACCGTCAATGCCAGAACTATCAGTTGTTTATACTTATTCATAATTTTGCTTGGCACGTCAGGGCGAATCATTTTAAAGTGAAAGCGTGCATGGATTTCGTTTATTGAATAATCACAATTGAGAAGTGGGTTCATCGGACTTTGCTACTAACCCTTATCCGAACCCAGATTCTAACAGTGGTCCTACCCTCTACCTCACAAGAACTTTCAAAAGCGTGTACTGTATGTTTTAAAAACGTCATACTGTATTGGTTTGAAGGCAGAAACACCACAACACGGCGAAGAAACAACAGCAAATGTGTGTCAATTTAAATTCTGTTTAAATTGTGATGTGACCTTAAATTGGCTTTTCTCGCATCTTCTAAAACATGAACTGGAAAAAGAGCAGCTGAGTTCAAGGAGTGAATGAATTTCCATATTCTTGAAACATTCTTTCAGAGAGTGGCCATAACTTAAACTGACCAAGCAACCTTAAAATGTTGCAAATACTTTCAAAACTACACGCTGATACCTTGTTTTAGCTCATAGCATTTTGCTTTCCTGAAGCTGTGTGCAATATATTGTGAAGTTTTTTGAGTCACCCGGTGTATATAATATTTCCGCCAACAGAAAGCTCTTGAACAGAGGCTGAGGGATATCTTGTATGATGCTGATTGGATTGAGAAGTTAGATGTTGTATGTGATGTTGATGGACTGCAAATGCCAACATCTAATGATGATACTGTCCCAGAAAGCAAGCGATCTGCAGATAGCAAATTACAAGCCAAAGGAACAGTTCATGATGATTTTAAGAGAGAGATGCATTTGTAAGTATGAGATTTTGTTTCTTAACCTCTCTATTGGTTAGGACAAAGGAGAGGAAACATTCTAAGAAACTTTACCTGAAAGAAACTTGTGAGTTGGAAGAAATGCAAAAATGGGCAATTTCATGGGAGTAACTTTTCCTTTCATGTACTCCTTTCTGAATCCTTTCTGAATAATGGGGAAGCAGCTTGAAGAGTCGAAAAAGTAGAGCTTTGAATCTGGAAGAGGTTGAAAGATTATTCCCATGAATCCCGAATAAATGAAAAAGTATATATATTATGTCCTTAGATTTAGTTTACCAAAAATGACACCAAGAACTCCGCAAATCATTAAAAACTGTTAACCATCATACCCATAAATCCAGATTCATCATAAAAAGGCGCCCTAGAAATGGCACAACCCTGTACTAAGTATTTCTAAAGTTACCCCTCCCCCCCCCTTCCAAGGAATAAAACTATGATCTACGTTTAGCAAATACAGGTACCTACGATTGACTCAAAGTTTGAATTTGCCATCTAAATCGTCTTAGATTTTCTCTTTGAAATATCTGACATATGTTTTCAATTCTCTGCAGCTATTGTCAAGCCCAAGTGGCAGTAAAACAGTCGTTAGAAAAACTAAGAGATCTTGGAATACCAACTCAACGCCCGGAAGATTATTTTGCTGAAATGGTAAAAACAGATGCCCATATGCATAAGGTTTGTGTGCATTGTTCATCAAAGACCCATTGCGAACCATGATGCTTTGCGCGCTGAATGAACAGCAAGGCAAACAGAACGTCGGCCATAAACGACTGTCATGTCATACAAAAGTCGACTTTGGTGCCACAATGCTTAGCAATGGGTCTTGCATAGTTTTCAGTCAACTCTATCTAAAGTGGACACCTTCCGGTCAAACTGACTGTCCTACTTTAAAGAGGTGTCTAGGATTTCTGAACCAACAGGATACCGTTCACAGATTCAAGGACAATTTAAGGGATACTATATAAACCCAATGTGCCTTATGAATGATGGTATTGAGGATTTGGGGCACTTTTCGTTGCTCTGCCCATCTTTTTACATCAGCGAAGAGGTCTCGCTGCAATCTCAGCATTTTTACGACAGTTTGAACTCGGTAATCCTTCAAACGAGGTTTTATGCAGCTTTTACTATATAGTGACAAAGATGTCCCTGACGGAATTAACATAAATATACTTGACTTAACTCTGGTAAATTTGACTGGATTCATGTATATTTCTGCAATCCGTCAAGCAACTGCCAAGTCCCCTTGTGAATTTTCTTTTTGTAGT
The DNA here is from genome assembly GCA_004194395.1 of Aurelia aurita complex sp. Pacific. NCBI lineage: Eukaryota > Metazoa > Cnidaria > Scyphozoa > Semaeostomeae > Ulmaridae > Aurelia > Aurelia aurita complex sp. Pacific. The sequence goes on from REGL01000285.1 coordinate 195,569, forward strand.
AGTTTATATGTAGTTGTTGCACTTTGTTTCACGTTTTGGCCACATGGTAGGCATGATAATTTGCTCCTCGTGGTATTGTCTTCGTAGTATTGTAGAGTATTTTTGTAGATTTTGTAATAAGTATTGTGTATTGTAAATCTTTAATGGAATATAAAGTACAAAAAAAGGTTCCTACCTTTCAGTGGTAATTGTAATGGAGGTTGTTTTAATTGAGACGAAACCATATTGCCTGCCTTATTTAGATGAATACGTTATGGAGGTGTCTATTCTGTATCGTGAGAGTCGGGAAAAGGCCCCCCCCCCATGTGAAAGGCCATTGCTCCCAAGCAAGCAATGATATTTTGCAAGATCTGATTTAATAGCCAACATGTTTAATTATTTGTGGAAATTTTTCCTTGCTGAAATCGATCACTACTTTCAAAGTTTACGAGGCATTTTCTGGAGAAAGTTCCTTCGAGGAACCTTTCAAAACAACATAAAATCACGGGCAAAATTCCCAAGTACTTTTACCATACAGCAATGACTTAAACATGCTTTAGCGAGGTGTCCTCTTGATAGAGATGTCAATTTTTTTGAGGTGTTCGTTTACAGACCATTGACTGTATCCCAGAAATGATATAACATCAACTCACATTTGCAGACTGGAGGCTAACGTTTTTCATTTGTAGTTTCTAGCTGTATCATACATACACTATCAATTAGCAAACCAATTGAGAGATCAATGCTATTTAGTTTAGCTACATGCTCTGTGATTTATTACTTGGCTGTATTCAGCCGGGGGAGGTGCATGACTAGGGAAGTGGATGGGGGGGGGGGGGGTTGTGGAAAACCTCTCCACATGCTGTACCCTGTTTCATAAAAATTTCCCAAAAGTATACCCTGTCGCATAAACATTTTGCCAAAATATACATGATAATTTGTTCCAAGAAAACTCTACAACATTCCTTCATTTATGATACCCTGTCACATATTTTTTTTGTCAATTACAATACCCTCTCCCGTAAGGTTTTTCAGAAAAGGACACCCTTGTCGCGTAATTTTTACCACCAAAGGACACCCCATTGAGGGACACGTCTTGTTAGGTCAAGTATGGGAGTACCCCCTTCAGGATTCAGAAGTTCTCAAGGAGGCAGATAGTGGTGTAATTTAATCGCTTCTCCTGTCCTGTAAAAAATTGACTAAATTTGTTAGTTCATAGTAACTTCCCTACACTGTGAAATTTCGCTCTGTTGAAATGTCCCCCATCCAGGGTTCCAGGCAGTATTCATGTTAAATCATAGCTATTGTTTCTCTTTTTTTTTTGTAGGTCAGGGAAAAACTTGCATATCAGAAACACGCTCGAGAAAATGCAGAAAAAGCAAAAAAGATCCGACGTATGAAACAATTTGGTAAAAAGGTAACTATACCCGATCTATGTTGCATATTCACAAATGTGTTATACTAGTTAACTCTATGAAATAATGTGTTGCGGGAAGATTGCATAACTGAATGCTCAAATAAAAATATGTGTATCTGTGGAATGACTCAATATGAACAGTGATATTGGAAGAAAAATTTTCTGGAGTGATTTCTGATGATGGTTTGAAGTCAATGTCTTATTAAATTGAGGGATATTGCAGATGGATAGTGGAAACTATAAACTAGTAGAAACGGGCACCTTTTGAGCAACCATACAATATTTCATTATAATATTAGAAATCATGTCATTTTCTTTGTTTGCATTTTATCAAGGTCCAAATCATTTTTGGAACTTTCAAAACTCGCTGCAAAATTACAAACTCTTGAGATGGCCATGAATTTGGGATGTTTCTTGCGTTAGATCCTACGTGACTTTGAAGCATACTCGGAAATCACAACAAATCATTCCCAAGTTTAATTTCGATACTGTACTGACACATTTAATTACATATAAAATTGCAATGTATAGCGGGTGATCAAAAGATTGAAACGTTTAAAATCCTGTCATTTGCTATCTTCTCATCATTGTGTCATTGTGTAGCTAACATTGCAACTTACGTCAATACAGATAAATGTTTCAAGTTGCTTGTATTGTTCTCTAGTTATGAGCAATTTTATAACATACCGGGTGTCCCAAAATGATGTATTATCGTTTGATTGCTTATATGTCCATAACCGATTAACCGGTTTTCAAAACTGGTAAAACCACAACCAACATCTTAAATTCAATTTAACCTTTAGACAATCAGATAAAACAAAGTTTTTGAAAATCAGTTCATTGGTTATAGACATGTAAGCAATCAAACGATAATACATCATTTTTGGACACCCGGTAGTTCGATGTGAGCACCTTTCAAAACGGGCGCAAACTCTTTGAGTGAATCTGCTAACTTCTCAGCATAACGATACTGTAAACTATGTGAGAAGGGGCGAAAAATCCCCAAGTGAAGAGAATAGTAGGAGTCGTAGGAATCTATGTCAATTGCCTTGTGTTAGACACATGCTATTGCTCCCCGGGGATATTTGTCCCAGTAGTACACAGTGGGCCAAAATGGCCATTTTGCAGACATTCGTCGATATCTGCAGGGAAATAAATGTTACAGGAGCAGATGGTAGCTCATTTTCAACTTATGAGAAGGATAAATCAAATGGTTCACAAAAAATTTAAAATTTTCATATTTAGGGGGGCTGGGGCCCGATATTCTAATTTTAGACTCTGAGCCGAAAATCCCTTTTACACTTCTCGGTCTCAAGAAAGTTATCAATGGTGACTGATGGCTCTTTTCAACATATTCTGTTGGAACAATGAATAAAGTTGAATATTTCTGCACATTTAGGGGACTGGGACCTATATTTCAGTTTTTGGAATTCTAACCAAAAATCTCCTTTCTGTTACATTTCAATATAAGTCTAAGCTACGTAGAAGGTCCTTATGCACACAATATTACCACAATATTACCTAGTGGATGCTCCTTAATTAAGATATTTTGTAGCATTCTGAAAAAAATGGGTCTTGTCTCAATATCTTTCCTTGGGACACCCAAATTGTCCCAAAAGAGGCCTTTCCCCCCTATTTATTTGAATTTTCCGAGGTGAAACAAAATGAAAGCTTCAAAAATAAACTTATCATGAGCTTCTCTTTCAGAAAATGTATTGGTGTTGATGTTTCTCCTCGTACTTTTGGAGCTATTCTCGATTGAAGTCAAATTTTGCCCTCTGAATGAGACGACAAATCTGACAATGTGTCTGAAGAAAATTGTTGCTGTGGTAAAAGTGGACTTGATAAAATATTTTTATCTTGCTTTTCAACAAACAGTGACTATTTACATTCTGATAATGCCGATGAAACAATCTGCAAGCCATTTTCCTAGCCGAAAAACATTTATCCACATTCTTTGCCACTAGAATGCTAGGTGTAACATTTTCAAAGATTTTGTCCAATTTACTCCGATTCAAAAATCTATAGCTCTGTGATAACACAAGATAAATGAAAACTTTAAAAAGCACACGGAAGCACAATTATTCAGCTTTCTAAAACTGCATAACAACCAGTAATTTAGGGAATTTCAAAATTTTCGAATGTCCGTCTCTAACCCACTGTGTAGTATTGTAGAGTAATTCTCGTAAGTAGTGTAGGTTGTAATATGTATTGTAGCATTTTATTGGATTATATGTAGAAAAATAGTAGGAATTGTTTTGCATCTACACAACTGATTGACCATGATGGAACACTTGATCCAGACGCGTCTAGGCGTTTGGCCTTGTTTGACCGATTCTGAGATAAATATTATTTTAAAGTTACTTGCAAATTGAGAAAGATAAGAACAATTTTTACCAACTAAGTTCTATTTCCCAAGCTGACAAGTTTCAAGAAATCTGATGTATAGCTAAAAAATTACAGGCTTCCAACGTTTATCTTGTTATTGGCTCTCCCGCAAGATTTCTGGCAAAAAGATACCATATTTGATGAAGGGGAAGGTGAAGTTGCGTTTATAGTGCCAAGCGCTGGGATCGCAAAGTAGAATAAGCCAAATCGAGTCTGCGACCCCTTGTCATGGTGCTCAAGTGGTGGGCACAGTGGGCCAAAATGGCCATTTTGCAGACATTCGTCGATATCTGCAGGGAAATAAATGTTACAGGAGCAGATGGTAGCTCATTTTCAACTTATGAGAAGGATAAATCAAATGGTTCACAAAAAATTTAAAATTTTCATATTTAGGGGGGCTGGGGCCCGATATTCTAATTTTAGACTCTGAGCCGAAAATCCCTTTTACACTTCTCGGTCTCAAGAAAGTTATCAATGGTGACTGATGGCTCTTTTCAACATATTCTGTTGGAACAATGAATAAAGTTGAATATTTCTGCACATTTAGGGGACTGGGACCTATATTTCAGTTTTTGGAATTCTAACCAAAAATCTCCTTTCTGTTACATTTCAATATAAGTCTAAGCTACGTAGAAGGTCCTTATGCACACAATATTACCACAATATTACCTAGTGGATGCTCCTTAATTAAGATATTTTGTAGCATTCTGAAAAAAATGGGTCTTGTCTCAATATCTTTCCTTGGGACACCCAAATTGTCCCAAAAGAGGCCTTTCCCCCCTATTTATTTGAATTTTCCGAGGTGAAACAAAATGAAAGCTTCAAAAATAAACTTATCATGAGCTTCTCTTTCAGAAAATGTATTGGTGTTGATGTTTCTCCTCGTACTTTTGGAGCTATTCTCGATTGAAGTCAAATTTTGCCCTCTGAATGAGACGACAAATCTGACAATGTGTCTGAAGAAAATTGTTGCTGTGGTAAAAGTGGACTTGATAAAATATTTTTATCTTGCTTTTCAACAAACAGTGACTATTTACATTCTGATAATGCCGATGAAACAATCTGCAAGCCATTTTCCTAGCCGAAAAACATTTATCCACATTCTTTGCCACTAGAATGCTAGGTGTAACATTTTCAAAGATTTTGTCCAATTTACTCCGATTCAAAAATCTATAGCTCTGTGATAACACAAGATAAATGAAAACTTTAAAAAGCACACGGAAGCACAATTATTCAGCTTTCTAAAACTGCATAACAACCAGTAATTTAGGGAATTTCAAAATTTTCGAATGTCCGTCTCTAACCCACTGTGTAGTATTGTAGAGTAATTCTCGTAAGTAGTGTAGGTTGTAATATGTATTGTAGCATTTTATTGGATTATATGTAGAAAAATAGTAGGAATTGTTTTGCATCTACACAACTGATTGACCATGATGGAACACTTGATCCAGACGCGTCTAGGCGTTTGGCCTTGTTTGACCGATTCTGAGATAAATATTATTTTAAAGTTACTTGCAAATTGAGAAAGATAAGAACAATTTTTACCAACTAAGTTCTATTTCCCAAGCTGACAAGTTTCAAGAAATCTGATGTATAGCTAAAAAATTACAGGCTTCCAACGTTTATCTTGTTATTGGCTCTCCCGCAAGATTTCTGGCAAAAAGATACCATATTTGATGAAGGGGAAGGTGAAGTTGCGTTTATAGTGCCAAGCGCTGGGATCGCAAAGTAGAATAAGCCAAATCGAGTCTGCGACCCCTTGTCATGGTGCTCAAGTGGTGGGCACAGTGGGCCAAAATGGCCATTTTGCAGACATTCGTCGATATCTGCAGGGAAATAAATGTTACAGGAGCAGATGGTAGCTCATTTTCAACTTATGAGAAGGATAAATCAAATGGTTCACAAAAAATTTAAAATTTTCATATTTAGGGGGGCTGGGGCCCGATATTCTAATTTTAGACTCTGAGCCGAAAATCCCTTTTACACTTCTCGGTCTCAAGAAAGTTATCAATGGTGACTGATGGCTCTTTTCAACATATTCTGTTGGAACAATGAATAAAGTTGAATATTTCTGCACATTTAGGGGACTGGGACCTATATTTCAGTTTTTGGAATTCTAACCAAAAATCTCCTTTCTGTTACATTTCAATATAAGTCTAAGCTACGTAGAAGGTCCTTATGCACACAATATTACCACAATATTACCTAGTGGATGCTCCTTAATTAAGATATTTTGTAGCATTCTGAAAAAAATGGGTCTTGTCTCAATATCTTTCCTTGGGACACCCAAATTGTCCCAAAAGAGGCCTTTCCCCCCTATTTATTTGAATTTTCCGAGGTGAAACAAAATGAAAGCTTCAAAAATAAACTTATCATGAGCTTCTCTTTCAGAAAATGTATTGGTGTTGATGTTTCTCCTCGTACTTTTGGAGCTATTCTCGATTGAAGTCAAATTTTGCCCTCTGAATGAGACGACAAATCTGACAATGTGTCTGAAGAAAATTGTTGCTGTGGTAAAAGTGGACTTGATAAAATATTTTTATCTTGCTTTTCAACAAACAGTGACTATTTACATTCTGATAATGCCGATGAAACAATCTGCAAGCCATTTTCCTAGCCGAAAAACATTTATCCACATTCTTTGCCACTAGAATGCTAGGTGTAACATTTTCAAAGATTTTGTCCAATTTACTCCGATTCAAAAATCTATAGCTCTGTGATAACACAAGATAAATGAAAACTTTAAAAAGCACACGGAAGCACAATTATTCAGCTTTCTAAAACTGCATAACAACCAGTAATTTAGGGAATTTCAAAATTTTCGAATGTCCGTCTCTAACCCACTGTGGTGGGGCTCTACCGGGTATCGAACCCTGTCCGCCTGACAGTTCTGGCTGCAAATTCAGAGGACTACACCACTGCGCCACAACACCTTTGTGAAATGTTTCTGCTCAAAATATTGGTTTTCAAGCCGAATTTTCTACCCCCCCCCCCCCTCTCGAAAGTACAAATAAAGGTCACCCTTGATCCTTCACACAAACACACAAAGAGAACATTTAAAGATCGGAAACATATCAGAATTTGATGATTTTCCCATACTGTGCAAGTAATGTGTGGTCATTTTGAACTGCGCTACATTTACAGTGGAATCAATTTTATTTTGTCCAGGTACAGCAAGAGGTGCTGCAAAAGAGGCAGGAAGAAAAGAAGAAAATGTTGCAAGCTGTTGACCGAATAAAGAAAGGTGAACATTTGTCTGTTCTGTTTATTTCATTTACCACTTGATAGAAGCATCTCTGCTGAAACGATTTAAAACTTATATATCTTATACTGTACAAACTTCACATGGTATCGCCTGAGTAAAAGAAGTTCAAACGTTTTGCGGGTTGTGGAACAAAAAGTATGTGTTCGATATTCAGAACAAAAACAGTGATCTGTCAGTCAAAGAAAGCTTGTGTGGTCAAATCATTTTCCTTTCAAACTTAGACATTTGAAGAATGCTGGTTTGTATAGGAACGAGAATTCCACGTCTCATTGTGGTCGATGACTTACTGCCATTGACAGTTAACTTCAATTTCTGAAACAGGCAATTGTTTTGACTTTCATTTCAATGGGAAATTGATAATGGACATGAATCGAACGTGGATTTCTCGTTCCATACATACCCCTTACTTGCATTGTTGTGATTTCTAGGTCCAAAGATGATTGACTTTACAAAAAAGGATTGTCAGATCTACGGTGGCCTTTGACTGATCGATAAACATTTTAGTTATGAATATGTGACACGTTTCTTTTATTCCACAACTGATCATATCTTTTAAGTCTCTTTTTTACTCCCCCTGTACATCACAAATGAAGCCCTTCATATGAAACTACCTTTGTACCCTTATCCATAAAGGTTCCCCCTTTTGCGGTCCTTATCAGTTTTCCAAGCAAAAGGTTTCTTAGATCATTTTCACTTTGGTATTAGTATCATATAATGAGAATCTTGATAACGGTTGTATAAAAAAAGTGAAAATTTTTCTCAGCCAGTAGTTTGCTATTTACGTATCGATTTACTTGAAACAGGCTACCATTGGTCAGTTAACATGCCAACTTAGATAACAACTTTAACTGTTGTATTCTTCACCAGTTATAATGAGCAAAATTTTCAATCTCAGAATTAATCTAAAGAGGCCCATAATCTTGAGGCAAATTTGCCAACAATACAGCATGATAATACTGAAATATGCCTGAAAGCGACTGAAAGAAATTCCTGAATGAATAGGAATAGCAGAGCCAGCTTTGTATCTACGCAACCTATTACCTAGGCAACAAGATAGCCCGATTTACTTTCATTTTCATCGCTCTAGAGTTTCTAGAAATGCTAGAAAATTTGATCGAGACATTTACGCCTGTTTTTGACTGATTCTGATTCAAAGCAATTGTATAAGCTTGCGTGCAATTCGAGAACAACATGATCGATTTTAACCAACTATGTTTGTATCTAAGTTGGCGTGTTAACTACTCGATAAGAATAATTTTGAAAGAATATGATGAATAGGTAGCAACATAAAGGCTTTTAAACCTTCAAACATTTTTTACTCACCACCCAGCAGTATACACTTCTGTAAATAGGTGAATAGAGCTGTATACCCTATGGAAAGCAAATAACTTGCTTGTTCTGCTGAAAGAGACACTCACCCTGCTAAGCTACAGGCTCTTCAAGTTACATGCTTGACTAACTGTATTGCATATTATCTACTCAACAAACGGAATGCAATGTGTGAAGCCAAGTATTAAAAAATATAACGGTAGTCTAAAGATGTTTTTAATGAAAGACATTTCTACTGTGATAAAACAGTTTGATTGCGTAGCCTTATTGAAGTATGAAGTTGTGTTTTGATCAACCAGGAATGTTTATTATTGGATGGAATTATAGAAAGAATTAAGAATGTACACCACATACCGTGTGAACCAGAAAAAGTTCCCACCTTTGAAAATTCATAGCATCAAGAGTACTGGATGGATTGGAATGACTCGATATTGGCTTGACAGCCAAAAGATCGAAGTATGTGATTTTTCTCGCATTCTTACAAGCACTGGAAAAATCGGTAAATTCAAGTTTACAAAAACTTGGTGGCTGCAAAATGACTGAAAAAGGTCTAAAATACTTGATCAAATCATAAAAGACTCCTCGCTCAAAACAACAGAGAAAATGCAATTTTTGCATGGGTGAGAGCTATCGTATGTACATTTATTGCCATGGGATTGAAAATCTTTCGTATCCGTTTGAGAATCTATATATAATAACCCTTGAGAGAAATGAAATGCCCATGAGTATTGTTCTGTGTGAGGAGATTCCTAAAGCCCCGTCAAAACGACTGGACATTTGCACTGGACATGCACTGGACAAATGTTCAGCGTAAAATGTTGCGTCGTTTTGCCACCTTGTCCAGTCTTGTTCAGTCGCGTTCAGCGATGTTGAGCGTTGTTCAGTTGATTTTGAAGGCAGTCAAAAATGTTCAGTGGACAAAATTAAATTTCTTTTGTTTTAAGAT
>REGL01000285.1:206296-218838 GCA_004194395.1 Aurelia aurita complex sp. Pacific
TATGATTATAGCGTGATTAGATAACAAGAATGATGAAATGTGCAGTCCTATTACATTCTCATCCTCCTTATCAATAAATTTTGCAGAAAATTTTTTTTCTCTTATACGTAAGCTACGATAATGTCCATGAAGCTATAAGATGATACTTCAACATAACTTGTCAAATACTTGGAGGTTTAACGACATCGTATAAGTTCCTCCGTGTAAACCATCCACAACTGTTTCATTCCACACTTCCCTTTACAATCTAATGCCTGCAAAACCTATGGTCAGCGGATGCATAAAGCCGTTGTTGTTGTTCAAAAGTCAGCTGATATTTGAACAAACGTCTATCGTGTGATGTGAGGTCCTCCACAGCTACACTACGTCCCTCAAGTGCAGCGTTCGACAGGTGTCAAAGTCCATTGTTTTTTCTTGTATATATAAATGATCTAACTGCAGACTTGAAATGTAATGTCAAACTTTTCGCCGATGATACCTCTGCTTAGGCTCCGTTCATTCACTTCAAGAACTGAAATTTTCTGCGTTGCAAATCATCTAACATTTTCCTTGGCAAAATTTATTCGTTGCATGAACTTGCTGAATTTTTGGCACTTTGATATGTTTGCATTGCTGTGATGTTTTGCCGATCAAAGTGCAGCATCCTATGGGATTCATTTCTGTTTGAAGTTTAGTTCGAAAGTAAAGTATTAGAGGATAAAAGTGCCCAAAACATTTGTCAACATGTTTCAGTTATTCTGTTCTCCTATTACACACGTTGTTGAATATATGATATATGTGAAAGAAAAAATCAGCCTGCTGGTTTTTAAATTCCTTGCGTGAATTTCCTTGAGCATTCAATTGAATATCATGTGCCAAAGTCAACCATGTGAAGTAATGTATAGATCGAATGCAATATTACTGTACTCTTTTACTGTATTGACTGTGTAGCTCCATTTAATCTAAAGATTATTTCTCATTGTCTTTTATTTCAGAAAAAACTTGAAAAGAAAGAAGAAGGTAACACATTTTTACTACTCCTAAAGGGTGTCCCAAGGATTTGTTTCTCATTTGTATGGCTGCTGCGGAGGAGTTTTCCGTTCTATTGTTCCGCTCTTGACACAGTGACATAATATAGGCTGCAACTTAGAGTTTGAGACTTTGTTGTCGCCAAGCTGACAAGTGGTTCCTGATTTATGGCACACGAAAGTAACCAATAATGTCTTCAAAAATAACTTTCATTGTTCTCCAAAAATGTCAAAACCACGTTTCATTTTATATTCAAGATGAAAAGTTACAAAAACGAAACTGCTTGAAACAACACTTATGAACTACTTTACTACACTGTGCGAACCATACTATGGGGAGCAGAAAACCATGACTACCCTATGGCTTTAAAATAGAGACAGGCACCCAATTTAAACCTGATCATGCTATCAAATAAACTAAAACTAAACTAAACTAAAGGCTACGCAGAAACTATTTTTATTGATAAATACTTGAGTCGGCTCACATTGGATGTCAGGCAACCATAAACGATAATGCTGAACAACAGGACATCAGCTGAGAGGACAACAACGACAACAGTTGCCTCTTGCGTTGGTTTTGCATTTTTGTTGTTTTGAAAATAGCTCAATGCTGAAACATTCTAATGCAACAATAGAACCCATATTATTTGCTTGATTAATTGTACTACCCGTACAACTGGGGCACAATGTTTTTGGGACACCCTGTGGTACCTTCCATTTCTTTGATTATTTAGCCCCAGAAGCATTTTGTTTCTCCATGTTTTTCTGTTCTGTATTGAATAAAAAAGAAATACATTAAAGGTATCAATTAGTTTAGAGGTACTTTTTGAGTCCAGCAACAAAACAAACTTCATTTGGGTGAACGTAGAAACTGATGCAATGAACACATTTCAAGGGAATATAGCTTCACTCTATGAAAGTTTAAATTATACAAGAGGATAAGCTACAGGCTTCTATGCCAATATTTTATTATTTGGTTAAAGGAGCCTTTAGATGAAATTCATATCTTTGCCGACCCATAACAAATTTTGCGAGGTAGATAACACCTATCTTTCTGACAACAAAAAGTTTATATCAGCATTCAGTTAGAGAGACCGGCTATCGTTTGGGATGCTATTTGGTCTGTTTAATATTCTCCAAGTACAGGTTTAAAGAAAGTAATTCCTTCGTTTCTCATTGAAAACTCAAGTATGCCCAACTTTTTTCAAACGTTATGCTTGTTAAGATGTAGGTGAAAGGGGAATTCCAAATTTGCTTGAGAAAAAGATATTTCAAAGAATCATAGAGATTAATTCATGTCAAATAACATATTCCTAAACCTATTCAACTTACATGTTTTTCCTTGCTGACTTTCTAAAGTTAGGGACAGTGCAAAATTTGTTATATTACATGGCCGGTGGAGAACAAAAACTCTTGCAAAAAGATCTGCTCGCCCTGTATGAAATTATTGCAAAAAACCAACTGCCCCGTCACTAGACTGATGATATGGTCGTAGTTATTGCTATTGGAATACTGCAGGACGCTTCTAACTACGACTCATAATCAAATGCCATTATTTTGAAATGACTATGACTGCCTCGTTTCGATAAGGTCCTAGGCAGAAAAGCACAAACATTTATAGTTTTCAAATGAAACACATTGATTTGAAAACTTCACAATAAATCAGTTAATGCTTAGCGAAAGCAGCAAAATAGTACCTACGTACAAGATTTGATATTGTCGCCAACTGTTTTCATCGTATTCTTGTTCGTCCAAAAATATTGCCGTAATAATATGAGTCCCAGTATGAGCGGTCTCGGTCTGGTGTAATAGTCTCGTTTTGAATAGCGATTACTGGGACTCATCACCCTTTTCTTAAAAGAGTGTCTCCCGTATTCACGAACAACAGATGTTGTAAAGTACCAACGATGAATTAGCCAGAGACCATAACAAAATTATTTCTTGCCCTTACGAGTCTTTCTCAACGAAAAAATCGACTTCAAAGATGAAGAGAAATGCCTGACGAATCGTTCTTGCAANATTTGTACATGTCTACATCGGCAACCGCTCGTGCTGATTATGGATTCCTTAGCGTCTTTAAAATATCCCTAGACTGATGATATGGTCGTATTTATCGCTATTGAAATACTGCCGGACGCTCCTAACTACGACTCATAATCAAACGCCATTATTTTGAAATGACTATGACTGCCTCGTTTCGATAAGGACCTTGGCAGAAAAGCACAAACATTTATAGTTTTCAAATGAAACACATTGATTTGAAAACTTCACAATAAATCAGTTAATGCTTAGCGAAAGCAGCAAAATAGTACCTACGTACAAAATTTGATATTGTCGCCAACTGTTTTCATGGTATTCTTGTTCGTCCAAAAATATTGCCGTAATAATATGAGTCCCAGTATGAGCGGTCTCGGTCTGGTGTAATAGTCTCGTTTTGAATAGCGATTACTGGGACTCATCACCCTTTTCTTAAAAGAGTGTCTCCCGTATTCACGAACAACAGATGTTGTAAAGTACCAACGATGAATTAGCCAGAGACCATAACAAAATTATTTCTTGCCCTTACGAGTCTTTCTCAACGAAAAAATCGACTTCAAAGATGAAGAGAAATGCCTGACGAATCGTTCTTGCAAACGACTGACAAGGACATTTTGGGTTATTTTCATACACATCCTTCCAAGCATTTGCAGGATTCGCAATTTTGTCCTCAAAATGAGCCATTTTATATTTCAAACTTCACCTTCATCTCGAGCTTATAAAAAGTTATTGCCCCGTTCATATTGCTTTGTAAAAAGTGTTGACCCAGTTCCGTACAAGCTTAAAAAAAGTAGTTACCCCGTTACATTTTGCACCGGCCACGTTATAAAATAAACTTTGCACTATCCCTTACTACGGGTCCCGTAAATTCAAGAATTTTAGTGACATTTGAAATTTTGCGAGAATGCTTACAAGGTAAAACACCGACCAGCCTGCTCCTAGGGCCTCGGGAATCGCACTCAAAGGATCCAGCCACCTCAATTTTGCATGGTTTTTTTTGCAGGATCAGAAATATGGTTTTGGTGGTAAAAAGAAGCGAGCGAAGATGAACACATCAAACACTGCATCGGACATGAGTGGATTCAAGTCATCCATTCATAGCAAAGCACCAAGAAATAAGAATAAGGTAATTTATATATTCTTATTGCATATTTAGAACACCCCTTCTCCTGTAAGGAACCCGCGGAAACGATAATGGTGCCCTCCAAGGTATAAGGTTAACCCGCCAAGAAAATGTTTTCGCCGTGAAGTTGGAGTTGAATATTTTACCCGTTTCGTTCTGTTATTTCCCCATTGAAATATTTGTTTCCCTGTCAAAAATTATACAAGTTCCAGCATAGATGATTGCCGAAATTGTTTCTTCAATCATAGACGATTGCCAATCGGTTGTGTGGCTATTGGGGTGCGGCTTTGCAGACGGGTGGTACATCTTTCCTGATTCACCCGCTACTTTTTATTTCTGTCTATGTTAACTGCCGCAGGGTTGCCATATTCTATTGCTCCCCGTGGCATTATCATCCTTGTAGTGTTTCGTACAGTAATTAGTAGGTAGCGTAGTAAGTATCTTGTCTTGTAAAATTTTAATGGAATACAACCAAAAATTTGTTCCTTTTCCTGTCATGATAATTGTAGACCTCGTTGGGAATTTATAATTTCATAATCTTACCCGCTGTGTTTTTGATGTCCGGCAGGGTCGTCAATGGGGGGGGGGGGGGGAGGCTGTTTAGACCATGTTGTAAATATGGAAGACTCGAAGACCCTTTTTTTTCAGTTTCATATAATTTAAATTCCACTACATACAATTTATAGTCCTAAATATACAAACGAATAACTAAACTACAAAGATAATATTACAGAAAATTAATACAATGATACAGAAAATTAATACAATATGCAAATACAAAGAGGAGCTAAATAAATTGTATGCAGAGAATTACTTAAAGGAGGAGCTCTCTCAATAGGTAAACTAATCGAGGAGAGAGCCCCCCCTATCCTAAGAAGTTATAAGATGAATTTAGATGACTTTAAACAATTGTGCATTTTCTATTATTATAGATTAATAGAAATTGTGGCATTATTAAAATAGCTTAGATTCATCGGTTGACTTTGTTCAATAAGAAAACTTTCATTTTTGTTTTGAAAGATATTCTTGATGGAGAATTTCGGAGTTCCACAGGTAATGTATTCCAAAGTTTAGCACCAAGATAACGAATCGACTTCAGACCATACTGAAGACTGTTTTTTCGGGACATATATAAATCACCTTGACTGGCCTGTCTTGTGAAATACTGATGAACAGATGAATTGAATAGGAAAAAGTCATGAAAGCAACCAGGTGAAGTTTTATTAACAGAATCAAAAACAAAAGTTAAGAGTCGGAGTTCAAAAATCTCAGAAAGTTTCAGAAGCTTAAAATCATTGAAGATTGGAAGAGAGGGAGACATGCGAGGCTGAAACGATATAGCTCTGACTGCTTTTTTCTGTAATTTGAAAATTGGATCAATGTATGATGCATATGTTTGACCCCAAACAATAAGACCATATTCTAAGAAGGACACAAACAAAAGCATTGTACAAGCAGAGTAACACATCTAATGGAAGTAAGTTCCTAATTTTGAAAAACATTCCACATGTTCTAGCTAATTTTTTAGAGAGTTCACTGAGATGGTATTTCCAGCTTAGATGCTCATCCAGGAGGAGACCTAAGAACTTAACAAACTTAACTCTTTTGATATGTTTCTTCCCTATTTTGATAGTTAAATCTGAAGGAACATTGACAGACGAAGAATGAAAGATAATATAGTTTGTCTTATCAATATTTAAAGATAATTTATTAGCATCAAGCCATTTCTTTACTGATCTCAGCTCTCTGTTAACAATTTTAATCAAATTAGATAAATCTTTGGATTCATAGTAAATATTTGTATCATCAGCAAAGAGATAAAAATGAAGTTTCTTAGAAGCATTTGGTAGATCATTTATGTATATGAGGAAAAGTAATGGACCCAGTACAGAACCTTGTGGTACACCACAAGTAACTGAAAGCAAGTTAGAATTACTTCCATTAACAGAAACATATTGCTTTCTATCAGATAGATATGATCTAAACCACTCAAGGGCACATCCACGAACACCATAATGTTCCAGTTTTGAAAGCAAAATTCTATGATTAACTGTATCAAAAGCCTTTTGTAAATCAATGAAAATACCACAACCAAATCTTTTATTATCAAGTGTATTTCTTACAGCTTCTGTCAAACTCACAAGAGCATGATCAATTGAGTGGTTTTCTTGAAACCCAAATTGTAAAGAGTAAAGAACTTTATGTATTTCAAGGAATCTATAAAGTCGTCTGTACATTAGCTTCTCAAATATCTTGCTGAAAATAGGTAAGAGAGAAATTGGCCTATAGTTTGATGGTAGCTCAGGATTTCCTTTTTTGAAAAGAGAAATCACCTTGGCAATTTTAAGTTTATCAGGGAAAATACCAGACTGGAAGGACTGATTCGCAAGAAGAGCAAGAAGTGGGGAAACAGAGTATCCAATAATTTTAAGTAATTTTATAGGTATACTGTTAGGACCTACAGATTTGGAAGGATTTAAAATGCTAATTAGGTCATTAACTTCTATCAAGGTAACTGGAGAAAGGAAAAGTGAATTGCAAGTTCTATTAGATAAATAGTCAAGAGAAGACTTTGCAGTCTTTGGGATTGTCTTTGTTATGTCATCAGCAACATTGACATAAAAATCATTAAAGATATTTGACATTTTAGAAGGATCTGATGTTACATTTCCATCTTTGCCTTTGATTTTATTAATTGAAGAAGAAGCGGAAGACTTATGAGAAATAATTGTCTTGATACCTGACCACAATTTTTTCATATTTTGACTATTGGTAGAAAAGTAATTATGAAAGTACCTTGCTTTACTTTCTTTTAATTCATTGGACACACGGTTTCTAAACTTCTTATATAATTTGAGGTTATCAGGAGTCTGCTGTTTCTTTAGTTTCTGCAAAATTCTGTCACGGATTCTCATCATCTTCAGTATTCTATTATTTATCCATGGTCTATCTTTGAGTTTCATTTCCTTTCTACTACGCTTTCTGATTGGAGCATGCTTATTTGTTAAAGTATTAAGATCTTTCAAAAATCTATCAAATTTATTGTTCACATCCAAGTCACTGTTTTCTAAATAAGTAAAGTCAATCTGATTGAAGTCATCAAGAAATTTCTCTTCTTTAAATTTGGAATAATCATATTTGAGTGATTCAGATTTGCTATGACTAACATTAGTATTTTTCAAAATCAAGAACTGGGGAAAATGGTCAGTAATTTGCATTACAATATTGCCACTTGTTATATTAGCATTGGTAGCATTAGTGTATATGTTATCAATAACTGATGCTCTATGTTCAGAAACTCTAGTTGGATGATGAATGCAAGGAAGGAGGCTGTGTGAGAAGAGGTTGTTGACAAAGTCACTTGTTGGTGTATGGGAAGCATAATCTAAAAGATTAATATTGAAATCACCCACTATAAACAGTAGCTTGTTTGTAGATATTTTAGAGAGAAGATTTTGAAAATGAGACGCAAGGTTATCAATAGCTGAGCTAGGATGCCTGTAAACACAACAAATTAGGAAATTGTTGTCATTTTTGTGCTGTGCTCCCTGTGCTCCCAACAGTCTTTGGAGTCGTACAATGACTTTCGTACTGCATGAAAATGATTTGGCCTGGCAATCGTGAGGCTGTATTGTCGTTTCAATCCTCCAGTGAACGTTGTTGTGGCATCTCTTTCAAATAGAAACGGACATTCATGGAAATAATTAAAGATAAAGGAAGCTTTTTTCCATGTATCTATTCATGCTTACACTATTGTGTGTTAAGATGCGTTGTTCAAGGCCAATAGGATGTTTTGATGGTTCGCGCTGGTGCTGAGCATTGGGAGTACATGGTCTTTAAGTACAGTAAAAACTCGCGCATAAGAAGCTGATGCGTTAACCCTATACAGACTAGTCTTTTTCAGCTACTAGGAAGGGGGGGGGGGGAGCTCACTCAGCCCACTCTCTAAAATCGCCATTCCTTTGCTTATGAAGACCAAAATCACCACGCAGGTAGCAGTGCTTATCATCTATCATTTTTCACAAAAATAATTCTAAAAATAGATATGATGTTATAATTATTCAAGACCAACTGGCACGTGTGCACGAAAAACATGAGAAAATCACCTTATTTTTTCTAAGATTGATTCATGATACCAAATTATGTCAATCAAAGCATTGTTAGAAGGTGAAAATCTACTTATAAAGTGGAAAATTTGATTTTAGCAGATCCAAAATGGCGGAAAGAGAGATTAAATTTTTTTTTTCTGAAAAATGACAAATGCAGCCATAATAGAGAGTTTCTCTATATACCGGGTATCCCAAAATGATGTATTATTGTTTGATTGATTACATGTCCATAACCTATGAACGGATTTTCAAACACTTTGTTTTATTTGATTGCCTAAGGCTAAATTGTATCTTAAGATGTTGGTTGTGGTTTTACCAGTTTTTGAAAATATGTTCATCGGTTATTGACATATAAGCAATCAAACGATAATACATCATTTTGGGACATCATTTTGGGACATCATTTTGGGACATCATTTTGGGACACCCGGTACTACAATGGAAACTACAATCTTAGACAAAAGTGTCGAGACACTTTGCTTTCAGGAAGAAATTGCGAGTTAAGGACCCCCCTCCCCCCAATGCAATTTTGGAATATGGTGGAAATGTTGCAGATGAATCCACCACTATGTCTTCTTCAATCAAATCAACATTGCAGTGGAGGGAAGGGGGTCTTTAGCGGTGGATGGTAATGATTTGCAGGAAAGAAAGGTATTTTACTACACAAAACGCATTTGTCTCAACGACTTTTGTCTAAGATTGCAGTTTACCACATAATCATTTGATGGTATCCTTGTTACTTTGTGTACTTATAATATGTAACTTCTCTTTAATTTCTTTCCATGAACAATAGACCAATTATGTGTCACGTGACCTCGTCTATGATGTCATCTTTAAGAAAATGGATAAAATTAGTTACTGGCTTTTCTGTAAGGATAATTCGACAACAAAAGTTTTACAGAAGCAATGAATAGATAAAGCTCATCAATAGAGTTGTTTCCAGCTAATTTGTGTAATTTTGTTGGAATTTTGTGCAGAATTGGTCCCAAACGGTATAAGATTTCCTGCGGTATCCTCCAATAGTGCTAATAACGATCCGTTTTCATGCATATCTTGAAAATCTGTTATATAGTGAGAATTTTTTGACTTGAAAGTTTTTAGTTTGTCAAGATATTATCAAAATTACACCAAATTGCTATCCTCAGCTCCCTGTTTCCCCTTTCCTCCTTCCCTCCAACTCCTTTGCTTCCTACTGCCAAAAAATGCTGATTTTTCAGCATTTTTTGCAATGATCGAAACAAAATTTACAAAAGGAAACATGAAGTATGCAATGATCATTTATCATTGAACTACAATCTTAGACAAAAGTCGTTGAGACAAATGCGTTTTGTGTAGTAAAATACCTTTCTTTCCTGGAAATCATTACCATCCACCGCTAAAGACCCCCTTCCCCCCCCACTGCAAGGTTGATTTGATTGAAGAAGACATAGTGGTGGATTCATCTGCAACATTTCCACCATATTCCAACATTGCATTGGGGGGAGTGGGGTCCTTAACTCGCAACTTCTTCCTGAAAGCAAAGTGTCTCAACACTTTTGTCTAAGATTGTGGAATTACATCGGTAAGCAGCTTACCTAAAAGTCGGCCTTGACCACTGTGAAAGAAACAGCCAACCCCACCCCAATTAATGACCCGGAAACTCCACATTTGAGTGGAATAATTGCTCTAGGGTCCTTGAGATCACGTCAATCGGATTAAAATGGCGCCTTCACAAGAGAGGAGGTAGACACAGAAGGAAAACAAATCGATATATCACCAACGAAATGATATTGTACAAAGAAACAAAAAAACGACCAAAGTCTACTGGGAAGAATATACTCCGGCAAAATCAACATGTGGCTAGAGACTAAATACATCATGTGAGGCGCTATCCAGGGCGACGGCAAACAGTAAAGTTCACAGGAACTGTTCAACTATGAACATTAAGGTTACTCTCGATGCATAATTAAATGCAGAATATCACAAAAATATATTTAGTTGATTCAATGAAATCACAAATGATTTATTCTAGATTTTAGGCAAAATCGAGCACCCTTGCTAAAATTCTTTGTGTACCCCCATCGATCATTTTTGCACCACGACTATCTATTTACCAAAGACTTAAGGTCCTGAACTACCCAAACCTGTGACGAATTTTTGATAAAACGTACTGTCTTGAAATAATACCATTTTAGATTAATGTCAATATCATAAATTTCTTTTTTATCACTCAGATATTTGTAAAATTTGGACCAGTGGATCTATCACAAATCGCTGATACAGTTTCGTAGTTATATGCTTTGTTACCCTGTGTGCCAAGTTTCAAGCAATTCCAGTGGCCTGTTGGGTACACAAAGATTTTTTAGTACCCACCAGTACTCCGGAATCCTGTTTCGAGAAATCAGGCTTTTATCAAAATGAAGCAAATATTGCGGGAAAACCGATTTGCATGAAAGGTCAAGCAATGAGGCTTAAGCGCGGTCTTGGTAAAGCAGCACAGGATGTTATGAACCTGGCTGCAAGGTCAAGTGAGTTTACTTAAGTCCCTTAATGTATATTCCCGCAATATTTCAGGAACAGGATTGCTCCCTAAGATGCTCAAATTTGTATGTAATTGCGGCTATTTCTGACAGTTAGTTGGTTTATACGGTACTCAAATACTTATACCATCAGATTATGACGAAAACGAAAAATCAAGAATGTTTGGTTTTTTGGATTACAGTAACCTTAACGATATATCCTTCCACGAAATTAACTAAAATTTGGTCAGATGTAACAGAAAGGCGAGAAAACATTCAAAGTCCAAATTTTTATAAAATGCAATGATTCTAAACTTAAAAACCATCAAAGATTCCTGTTGCAAGGCTCCTGAGGTGCAGGCAAGAAAATTTTGAAACGCTCCCTGCCATTGACACCGAGCATATGTTTCTTTTTGCAAGCAGAAGTAACATGAGAGCCTGGACCAGCAGCAACACGTTTGTTGCATTGCCTTTCTTTTGATGAGACGTGATGTTCTCACTGGCGTTTTGGCGGTACTACGACCATACACCAATCTTTCATGCAAGGTTCTAATGGAACTTTTATTGCATGGGGATAAAGACTTGTCCAATAATAACCTTAATAGAACTGTGTTACAATTAACCTTGTATTTATCCTTAAACCTAACCAATTGGGCTAGGATCATTCCAAATTTCCTTATAGCACAACATTTTGCTCCATGAGGGTGAAATGAGTATACGAAGACAGAGTGATCAATACTAGAGTATGTCAAGTCTCGTTGTTCTCGACCTGAAAGTTCAGCCACCTTTTTTTCCAAAATCGAAGGCTACAGACGTGCAGGAGAAGCTATACTATCAAGTGATGCGTTGCAGTTGTTGTTTTTGCTTTTTCAAATCACAAACGGCTCCTCCTGTTCCTCGAAAGTCGCAGTGGAGTCTAAATTCATAAAGATTATTACATAGTAAGTGAAGCTGCTTCGCAGGTGCTTTGCGCAGCTACGCTGCCAATCTTTTTGACGTATTCTTGATGATGAAAATGATGCATTTTTTCGTATTCACTTCTAGAGTGGCAAAGGAAAGCCAAAGCGACTTGGGAAAGATAGAAGACAGCAAGTAAAATCAAAGAAGCGATGAAACAAAGGAAATAAGAACGAAACAGAGTTTAACTGAAGGCAATTACTGTAACCTTGTTTGAAATTATATATGTCCCATGCCCCTGTTGTGCGCCTGAAATGTAGAAACTTTACCGACGACTTTTGATTGACACCTCAATTCAAAGCAATTCGCGATTGTTGACAAAGGAAATTCTCTGTACCAGTAATTCAAAACAAACAAAGCCGTTGAAGTTGCCCCGAAGCCTTCTCAATCAAAGAAACAAAATCTGCCTGGCAGATCTTTAGATTTACCTTTCTTCTTTCGTTATGAGCACATAACTTCTCTAAAAACACCTTTCGCTTGCACAAGGCGAGAGTTTGCCCTACTGGTTTCGGGGCAGCTTTTGCGGCTTTATTTGTTTTGAATTACTAATAGAGAGAATTTCCTTTGTCAATAATCGCGAATTGCTTTGAATTGAGGTGTCGATCAAAAGCAACTGATGCTATTGTATTACAAAATCTTCGCTTCTTAATAAATTAAACATTAGATAGATTCAAATAATCTTGCCTTTGCGTTCAGAATACCTTGCATCTGCCATCTCTTTGTTAATGGCCATTTTCGTAGACCTTGAAAATGGCGACAATAAAGAAGCCACAAAGGATGTATTCACAAAGTATACTGGCCGCACAGGCGC
>REGL01000285.1:246046-268126 GCA_004194395.1 Aurelia aurita complex sp. Pacific
CATTAAAGATTTAGGGTTTTTGTAGGCTAGTAGCAAATTATATTTATAAACTAAGGTTTGACTTATTTGTTGGCATTAATTAGCTTAGTAGCTATACATACTCTTTACTTTTTCGCCAACGTAAAAGAAATTGTTAATAATAATTATGGTTTTTGCCTGGTTATCGATGTGCAGGTATATCTCACGCACAGTAAACAGGAGAACTCTGCTTTCTGAACGCTGGTTATCTTGAATAAGTTGATATAACATGCAAGTTCTCATTTTTTCTCATTTTGCAACAGGGATTTGTATGGAAACGCGACTGGCTATGTAAGACTTAGCTAGCTCAAAACTCGTTATTGCGAACAAGACTTTATTTCACATCAGGAAACGGTCAATATCTCGAATAACAATTGATCTGAGAGGTCTTTTATCATAAGGATTCCTCCAGTTCAGCTCTATTAATTGATGGTAGTTCATATGGTGCAAGCTTTTTCAACAAATAAACAATGAATTGTCTTGCGGATAATCACAAAGAACTCACACAAGTAATTACTTGCTTTCCCTTTGTATACTTTGTACACTTCAACTTGTAATGGCACTCTTAAGGCTGATTTCCAGTCAGTGGAGTTTTCCGAGCGGGCGGAATTTTAGAAAATAAAAGGTTACTCAGCCTTTAGACCAAAGTGACACAATTTTGGTTATGTCAAAACCTGCCATCGAACAAGTATATTTCATTTCTCTTGTGAGTTTGAGATAGCGGCATTCAAATGTAGACACCTATTGATCTGTAACTTACAGCTATGGTTGGGAACCACATTTAGTCCCTGATGTATTCAAAAATGATTACTGTAAATTATCAAAATTTTCACTTGAATAAAATCCTAAAATTCGTGTATATTTATCAACAGGCAGATTTACTATTTGCTGAAAATTCTGATTCCAAAAACGGTATGCCCTGAGGTAAGAACATTCAACGGATATGCATCAGCTGTTACAAAAATGTCTCCAGTTTGATTGGCTCATTGAATAATAGGAAGGGTGTGAAATAGAAAGTTTATTTTCGCACTTATAAGATCTACTTAGAGTTATTTATATCTTGATGTTTATGTTAGAGTGCACGCTTCTTGAGCTATGAGGTCATTAAATCTTAAATACCTGATTCCTTTTGCATTTTGTTCATTTATACTGGAAATATTACGTGCCGAATTTTTCGATTTAATACTGGAAATAACTTTGGGTGACAGAAACAACTCTCAGGCTGACAAAAGTAACTCTGTAAATTTCTACCGGGTGTCCCAAAAAAAGTACTCCCATTTGAAAATTTACTAACATTTTATCACTTGGCCGATCCTCAATTTTCTATTTTTGTCAAGTAGATCAAGGACCAAATTGTTTTCCAACACATAGCTGATCTTGTAATCAGTTAAAACAAATAGCAAATTTACCTTTTTAGGGCTACCTGGTTTTGAATCATACTGCAAAAGAGCACTGCTGATTGCAAGATCAATTTATTTGTCGATGTAAAACTTTTAGTTTAGTCACAAATGACAGAAATAAATGCACACTATCATTGGAGACTTCAGTCATGATAAAACATCTGAAAGATGTGACTCTTAGGCAAGATTCGGTATTTTGCTTAAAGACTATAGCTCAAAATAAGGTTTTTCAATGCATAATTTTTCTACCTTGCTACGCCAAAAGCAGACATTTTATCATTTGTGAACATTTTTTTGGGCCTTTGACAAAGCAATTCAAAAATGAAATGTTATGAAAGGTTTGATGATCGATTTTTGGTGATTTTTTAAATAGGAGTACTTTTTCAGGACACCCGAGAGGTAACAAGTACCCTATATAGTTTTTCGCGTTATTTTCAATTAACTAAATACATTGAAAACTTGTTCCCTTTCAAATATCGTGTCCCTGCAAACATTTTTTCTTCTATTTTTACGAGTTTACATGTAGTAGCTGCCAAGCTACTTGTTATGGTAAAAGACCACAACATTTTATTGTTAAATGTAGAGAACATTTACGAATGAGCAAGACAGGAATACAGCAATATTCTTCATCCATTAGGGACCGTATTAATGAAACTATGTTCGTGCCACATGTTTTGATGATTTTTGGGTTTTGGACGAAACCAACAACAATTTTGAGTTTCTGATACACGAGGTGCTTCTAATCTTGAAGGACCACCTGGCACTCCATCAGCATAACTGTTCTACACCATTGTCTATGAACTTGTGCATGCAGTTTCATTTCAATGGTCTTGGTTTGTGTAGAAATCATATGATCGATAAATCAATCATGCATTTTATCTGGAATGATTGTTGCTACAAAACCTCACACTTGTAACTCTCATTTAGGTAAGGGTGAGACAAACTCACTTCGAAAAGTTCTCTATATTCATGGTCTAGTCCAATCAATTTAAATTTATCAACCGGATTCGTCTTAATAATTGGAAACCTCTTAAGGCTGATTTCCAGTCAGTGGAATTTTCCGAGCGGGCAGAATTTCTATTGTATCCGACAGAAAATATCGCTCTGGCATTGAATAGAAAGTTACGGCTGAGCCAAGGCTGAGCGACCTTTTATTGCCTAAAATTCCGCCCGCTCGGAAAAGTCCACTGACTGGAAATTAGCCTTTAGTCTTAGCAACTGGAAATTTCTTTATGATAATTTGAATGTCTATTTTACACTGTCTTTTTTTTAAATGACCCCCAAGATAATGTTTGTTCCAGTCCTAGTGTTAAAATTCATATCAAAGCTGCGCTTTCCAACCAGTGTTTTAATACCAGAACAATTTGATCTTTTTAACTTGATGTTCCTTGCTAGACAACCGAATTCGTTTGCTAAATAGCTGATTTACAAAGATGCAATATCTGAATATTCAAAATGCAGATGAAGTCTAGTTTTGGTTGATTAGATGCAATATATTCTTGGTAGATTCTGGCTAAAAAACAACCGAAACATTCAGGCTACCCCAGAGGATAACAGGCGAACACATGTAATTTACGCTTATTCTAAAGATTTTTCATAGAGCCTCTTCCAGACAATCCCTCATAATTTCTGAACAAGGTGTCCAATTGAAGCGAAGTAAATTTAATTCGAACATATCTCTGCTATCAAACAAAATATTTGCTATTAAAATATTGTTATTTTAATATTCAGGGAACAGTTGCATCTCAACTGGGAATTGTTTTACCCACTCACCGAATTCATTGAAGAACTCAGTCAAATCTATTACCGTTGATTTAGGATACGATGTTTGAGATTTTGCGTTGTAGCATACATCTTCCCTTCAGAAGTTTGTTATTTTCATGAATTTTTTTTCAAATCATTTTTTCACAGTCCGGTTTCATGATTCTGATAGCTTTATCATTGATCGCAAGAACATATTGTGATGTTTGGATGATTTCAAAAACAACTCATATCGAAAGGTTTGTATTCCTTTCCATCAAGTCTACAATTTTGATTCAATTTCAATTTCAGGTATGGTCTCACTTAAAACTATGATATAAAATACAATAAATGGTGCCACTCATACCACAGAAAACAGTTTTCAATGAAATCTATTTTAATGAAGGATTTAACAATAATTCTGCTGCCGAAGAGGAGATATGAAGAGAATTCTGGAAGAGCTCTCGAGCTATGTACCCTCAATGGCAAGGTTTAACGAACGAAAACACTTATGTTATGAATGTATAGTATACTTTGAAATTATACTTTGTTTGAAAAAATTAAACCTTGAAATTGTGAGAATGATAAGAAGAAAGTTAACTTTATCAATGAATTTGCACAATTGCCCTACATTCTGACTGTTCATTTTTGGAATCGAGGTACTCCAAAAACCATGTCCGCACACCACAGAGATGGACGAAAAAATCTGCATGTACACAGAGGCCTGTTCACAAAGAAAATCAGCAGATTTAGCCTGCGTGCAGCCTCGCAAATGGAGTCTGCACCCCGGCTAATATAAGTGGTACAACCTTCTTTGGGTAGAATAAAGAAGTAGCCACATGCATGCCTTTTGTCTCTTCGTTTGAGCACAAGTAAGCATCTTCGATTTGAATAATGCTAAACCTAGCTCTGGTGCCCTCTATTTTTGTATCCGTTGATTCTCTTTAGACCAGTTTATCAAAGCATTATTTGGCTCTTTGACAGTCTACAAAATAAGCTGTATGACCAGCGTTCAAATTCTTGCGTTATTGAATGATATCGATCCCGTTTCATCAATCTTTGACGTTTTGAGAGGGGAACGAAATTTCGAGAAGAAGCCGAGTAGCTTGCTAAACCAGGATTAACAAGGTAGCAAACTGTTTGGAGCAACCAGCACATAATGGAAATATTACAAAGAGAAAATTTATATCGGGCGAATTAAAACCAGTTTTTGTCCTGTTGCTTTTTAACATTGCATCTGATTTCTGCGCATCAATGTTCATTGTGTATCTAGCTAATATGGAAAAATAGAAATGCAATCTCGGAATCAGTTATATTGGCTGCGGTCACACTACGGTATTTCCCCGTTGTAATGTGAATTGCTGCACTTTCTTGCAATTTGTTTTTGTAGCCAGAAAGTACGGCAACATAACGGTACAATGATACCCGGTCACACAGTGATATGATTTATCATGTGACAACTACGCAAGGCTGCGATTGGTTCATTTTCCAAAACAACGCTAAAACATAGCTTGGACCTCGTTTTTGCCCGTTGCTTTGCATCTGATAATTTTCTTATGGAATCAGCTCTTAGGACCAAAGCGCTGTAACAGCGTTGTGTGTGAGAGTGAAATGCGGTCACATATCACAGCGTAGTTAACCCGTTGTTTTGAAGGTATACAACGAGGTAAAAGTGTCTAGTGTGACCGCAGCCATTGTTACAGTCAAGTCGATGAAAATGCTTCATTTTGGAATTCTTCAAAGCAGTCCTAAAATCCTTGATCAAATTTGCTAACAACACAGCCTTGTGATGTTAAAAGCTGGATGAAAACAGCACAAAGAAAGTCAAAATTTTATAAATTCATATAGCAGGATTATTATTTGTACAACAGCGGCATAGGCAATACGATGGTAGACTACGTTTAGTACTGTGAGATGAAGGGCAGAATTTGTAGCAAATTCTATAATCCATTTAGGAATCCTTTTGAACGATTCTGCCCTGGAAGATAAGGTTTTCTTTTATCGATTGCAACTTAAAAACCATACGATCGATTTTGGCCAACTAAATTATGGTCGCCATACTTCGACCATGAGCTTGAAGAGATCTGGCGAATAGTGAGCAACTCTTGCTCAAAAACTTTATTTAGCCATGTTTAACTAAATGTATGTTGATTTGTCTTCTTTTTTGCAAAGATAATGCTTGATAAACGCTCCATAATTTTACTCATCTGCTAGTTGGATTAAATGTAATCAACTTTCAATATATCATCAACATAATAATTTCAGGGACATAATATCAAGAAATCCTGCCAATTTAATGAAAGATTTGTTATCATGGCTATCTGCGATGCCACTGGTAAGGCTAAATTGATTTCATTTTGATTGTTTGATTCGATTCTAGAGATTCTTAATCATTAGCACCATTCAGTGATTTTGTTTGGTTATTATCTGGAGTTATTATAACATGGATTTTGATCACTCCTGCCCGTGTCACTCAATATGAGATGAAGCCTTGTGAACAATTTATACTCTTTTCATAGCCCTTTTTTCTTTTGTTCTAAGCTCGTGGAGAACATGATAATTGTAAAGCCAAAATATACTCTTTGCCTAAATAGACTTTGCAAAGAAAATCTATTAGTCAGATTCGCCAAAATCTTCTCACACAGACATTTTGAAAGTCTAATAGGAATAAAAACACTAACGCACATCAAATTTCCGCATTAGCACTTTTAACCGAATATATTAAAATAGGTATGATACTTTGGAAGCCAGTGAGCCGTACTTCTAAATACTAGGCTGTTTTAGTAACAAGGCGCATACGTCTTCAAAAACGGGGACGGTCAGAGGTTGTTGGAGTTTTTGCAATTTTCTAGCCTTTTTTATTGCAAAAAGATGATCATAAATAGGAATACTTTTTGAAAATAGTTTGTGTTCTCGTGTCCCCGTTTGTTATGAATATGGTCACATAGTTTTACTTTCCATATCGACGCTCTATTTTTGGTGGGCGGCCTTTAAAAGTGCACTTTTCAGGTTGTCGAGTTCATAACAGAACTTACACAATGCCCTTGGAGATTCACAAAAGTTTTGAAATTGATTTCGCTTTGCAAATTGCATCTTCGAACAATAGAATTCTGCTGGCGTCTTCTCGGCTCATGTGTTCTTGCAAAAATAGGCCACTAACGTTTTGCTGACGAGAACGTTTTGCTGACGAAATCACATTTACGATAATCCTTTCAGACTTAGATAGAACCTTTGGTCGAGAGTTCCTGTTATGTATTCACCTTTGCAAAGCCAATTGCATTTCTATGTGTTGCGAGTAACCTGACTGAGCCTGAGAAACTATGTGAAGAAAATTTGTGTTTGCATTCCTCTCTCGGATGAGCCATTATTGACTTCAATTAGAATTTGATTGGTTCCTTTATTAGACGTTTTTGATCAACTCTTATTTAACAATTTTTTGAAATTTTACTTGCTCGATGCCTCACTATCCGAAAGGTTTTAGTCCGACATCTTTAGTGAGCATTTTTTTGCAGCATAGAGAAATCACAGTAAAGCAATTTTACTGTTGAAAAACGTAAGGTCTTGGTTACAAAACGTTTTCCATTGAAAACGAATGTGTTGATTGTGCTAATTATTGAAAAACGTTGTATTTTTTGGACTAAATGCAACGTAGCGATCGTCTTCAACAATAATCATTCATTTAAATTTCTGACCAGGAAGCATTTCAAAACTTGAAATAAAGCTTCATCTAAATATGGATGAAATTTTTGGTATCAAACAAAGAAAATAAACTTTAATTTTATCGTTGTTCAGTGGACTGAAATTTATGTCAAAAAGTCAGAAATTCCGTGAAAAAACGTCCGAAAGTTTTTGTTTGATAATATTTTTTCCAAAATTTGTTCGTTCTAAAATTGTTGCACTCAATGTTTCCTTAACTCAACTCTTTGACAACAGCAAATTTTCAGAGGTAAGCCAGTATCATGGAGAAACAATTAGTTCAGTAAGCTGACGTAAACCCTATCTATGATTTTTAAACTTCAAGGAAAGGAATGTTGTTCTAATATCACTAAGATCGCTATGTTAGACCAAGCTCATTTCTGTCTTTACTTTAGAGGGGTGCATGGGATTGATGGCGGAGCATTAGAAAGTGCAAATATTATACAGACATGTTGAGGAAATTATGAATTGAAAATAATAATAAATACAAAGATAAAAAGAAACATATTCCGACATACCGACCCAACTTTTTCAGAATGTTACCCGAAACACATATTTCTTTTCTTGGCCTAACTAAGATTGAAAGCCCATGTTTTAATTCATTTTTATTCTAAAAATCTTTCAAAAAATTTGAATTTTCATTTATTTGCTAATATTTTCCTTCCAGATATCATTGACCAATCAGGTTTTGAAGGTATGTTTCCATTTATTCATGTATTTATATTTTTATCCGTATTTTTGGAGGATTTACTGGCTGGTAAGTTATGCTTGGGGTATTGTATGATAAGGGAGCGCTGTGAACTTTCCTTCGCTGTTAATTTGCATTTCTTTAACTTCCCAAAAATTTTACTGTTCTTATAATTCAGCATAGTTTTTTTTTGCGTTCCTTGCATTGGAAAAGTTTGCTCCCTTGTTCACAATGATGCCAGTTCTTTTGAAATGCCTCATTTGCCTCAATTAGATGTACGTGTTATTTGCATCAAATTAAGCAAGGTGTAGATTTCTTTCTGTTCTGGGATTTGCATTATTCCCCTCGAATCGATATTAATTGTACAGGGTGTCCCAGAAAAATCGTTCGACATGTCATTAAATGTTAAAAAATAACAATAAAATGTACGGGCTTCTGGTTAGATAACCCTGTTCTTAAAATTTTAGATTAATTTTAGATGCCAGAATCTTGCGAATCCGCTGAGAATTCACGGAGTTACAAGCTTTTGAAGTTCAAGTTTGTGCGAAAGCTGAAACCAGACGCCCCTAACTGACTTTTTTTTCCAAAAAGACGTCCTAAAATCGAGGTAGAAGAAGACTGTCTGATGTTTTACCTCTCGTCCATATCAGAACAAACTAAATAGGACTTCCAAAGTTATTTAATTCTTGTAACCGTTGCCAAAATTCACTTAAGAATGCAAGTATGTGAAAACATGGAATGAAAACTTAATCGACGAGAGATGGGGCAATTCCAAATTGTGCTGAACTGGATTCCTCCAAGCATCCATAACCTTGATGCAATGTTATAGAAAACTAGTTCATCGAGAGTCCTTTTGAAATTCAATTTGATTTGCTTTGAATAAACAAGATTCTACTTTCACAAAATATGCAATTTAGGGGCGTCTGGTTTCAGTTTTCGCACAAACTTGAATTTCGCAAGCTCGTAACTCCGTAAATATTTAGCCGATTTAATAGCCTCTGGTGTCTAAAATTAATTCAAATCTCGCAATATGGTTATCTTACAATGGAGCCCTTTCAGTATTTCGTTATTTTTTAATATTTAATTAAACGTCGAACAATTTTTTTGGGACACCCTGTAGATAAGGTCTATACCCAGCTGCAGTCTTCTGTTTGTCTTTTGAACAGAGGAGCCTTGAACATAGGTGAAAGTGTTATGTAGCAATACTGATGAGGTGCTTATTGATTTCTCTGCAGAAATCTTCTCTATGCCTACATTTAATACATTTTGCATCCATTCAATTTTCATGTTTTGGTATGAAAATTAAGACTTTCTGGTACAATTGTATATTTTTCTTCTTTTTATAGTATGGGTTAAATGAGCTGAAGCTTCGTTTTCGCACGAGACTAACCCTTCATTTGCAAGAGCAATATTTAAGGTAAGTGAATAAAAAGCAACTGGATACTTCAGAAAACGCAGGCTGTTCAGAATGCCACTTCTCCCTTAATGTGAAGGAAAACAGAGAAATTTGATCGTCATTTTCAGCCACTTCTGAAGGTTTCTTAAAGTGCACGGCTCTAAAAATTGCCCTTAAAGTCAGAAAGGATTTTTTGTGCAGTTGCACTAAACGCAACGAGGGGGATTTTTCAATCATGATTCTTTAAAACTTTGAGATTCTCTTTGTTCGATTTAATTGAAGATATGTTATCAAACGTGGTACCAAAAGGCTCGAGGATTATCATTCTTCAAATAAAAAACTTGTTATTGCATATTGCAAAAGTCCATTTTTCACTAGACGCGCCTGCTGGCCCAACTGTGTCCTGCATAAAAGAAACGGCGGATCAAGGCATTTACGTTGATTTTTGACCAATTGAACTTCAAGAAGAATCGTATGAATGTATACCGGGTGTCTAAAAGATACCCCTTTTTGACTAAACAAGGGAACAAAACGATGAAATATCAGGACTTTCTGAGTTCATAGCTACATTTGTTGATCTTCAACTTAAATGCACATACCTTGCACTTTAAAATCGTCCACCAAACACCGAAGATATGAGTTCCCAAGGTCAGAATTTAGAGTGCACTTGAAACCAGAGGTTTTGCGAAAGAGTCTAGCCATGATTTGATATCAAAGGCATTTTTCAAAATAGTTTTCACCTTTGAATTTTAGTTTTTTCTTTTAAAAAGAATAATACATTGGAATGCTTCAATTGCTCTTGAAAGGACCTTTCTTGTCAGAAATCGGTCCAGTGTTATTTATATAAAAGAAGAGGAAACATGCACACTTGTTTTGGAGATCTGGCACAACTTTATCATTCTTACCACATCTTTATTATTTTCGTTTAATCAGAGCGATGTCCATGCGTCTTTTATTCTTTTCGAAAGTGAAAAACTGAAAATTAAAGTTAACAGCTGCTTTGGAAAATGCTCTTGATGCAAATCATGGCTAGGCCTTTTTAGATGCACTGACTTTGCGAACTTGCATCTCCGGTGTTTGATGGCCGAATCTTAAATACAATGTATGTGCATCTAAGTTGAAGATTGATAGATTTAGCTCTGCACTCAGAGTGTAATTGTATGTTATCGTTTTGTTCCTATTTCCAGTCAAAAGGGGGTACTCTTTTGAGACCCCCAGTATGTGCCACTTAAGAATGCATAGGAGGCATTTCAGCCTGCATAGAAAACCACAAGCTCATTTCTGCGGTTTTTGTTGTAATCCAAGGCAGATCTTATAAGGAGGTAAAAATTAATCCTTTTTTGAAATGGAGGAAGTTTATCAATCCATAAAGGTTTATTTCTTGAAAAGATAACGAACAAGTGTATATAGATGCATCGCTCGATTTTCTTCTATCGGCAAGTTGTAAATCATCCCTTCTAGTGTAAATCATATATTTCCACAGGTACTAGAAGGTGGGGTTGGTTTTAAGTCGCCTTTCTGTTAGGTTTTTTATCTCGGTATTTCACATCTCACATATGCATCTAATTATTTTCTCTTGCAGTGGATTCACATACTACAAAATGAGTAATTTAGATAGCAGGATATCAAACCCTGACCAGTTATTAACTCAGGTATATTTTTGATCGTTTATTTAAAATGTTGATAGAACCTGTAACACATAACCATATTTGATTTCTCAATGCAGAGAAGATATAGGAATAAGCAATCAATCAAAGATCTGTCTTCTACCGTGTACATCCCAAAAATTATTCTATGGTTGATTAAATATTGAAAAATAATGAAAAATTCAACGGGATCCATGGTAAAATAGCCGTTTCACTATGTCCTCAGGATGATTATGCGTTACCACCTTTTAAATATCAATTTTGTGCGAAAATTGAAGTCAGGGGCCCCTAGATAGCTCTATTGTAAAAAGCTTACAAGTTGACAAAGTAGAAAGCAATCCAATTTCTTAACCCTTTGCGTGCTGAATTGTTTTCAGGTGATTGCCCTGTGAGACTGAATATTTTCCGCAAGAATTCAAATATGGCAGTTCAAAATTTCAAACTGGTTTTTCATCGGCAAGAAGTCTTTTTATTCGAAAATAAAGTTTACAAGTATTGTTCAAAATTAACTGAGGTTTTCATTTCTTGTCTCTATATTACTGCTAAATACCTTACTTTACCTTATTTAGCGGGAGAATGACTTTGGAGTGAGTTGGGATGTGCTTACAGCGCCGCTCCGGCAGCGGCCGCTGCTTAGGCCCATCTTTTCTTCCACTGCATCACATAGAGGCTATCTATCTTACCAGAAGGAGGCTAAAGCAAAAGGGCAGCCCTCACGCATCAAAATGAGATCTTTCGCAAGCTGATTGCTAGTGGAGAACGTAATTTATCGAGAAAATAAAACAGATGAAAATTTCGAGAAGTTAGAGAAAATCGAAGAAAAACTACGCGATGAAGTCGGAGAAACTTGGATTGCCAATAAATCGTAAAACTTCACTGTAAACCATGGTAAATTTTTGTCACAGACAACACTAAATTCCCTGTTAAAAACATTGAGCAAAATATTTCCGCCTGTTTTGCATCCGATCGATCCACAGAGGGAAATAAAGTAGAGGAGGTACTTCGGCCCATATCTGGGCCCGCAGCATGGAAGTGAAAGTTTTGCTGGGCCCAAATTTGGGCCTGCAGCATGCAAAGGGTTAAAGGCACACTGTCCCCTCGATAATTTGTTTTATCCAAAGAAAGCAAAGTCATTCATGCATAGTTTTTATGGCCATGAAAATTACGCATGAATGATCCTACCTTAGTTGAATAAAGGAAATTAGTGTAAATTTGTGGAATATTCAATAGAGATCTTTATCGATTTCTTTCATTCATCAAGGGGACAGTGTGCCTTTAACTCTTGTTGATATGAGAACGAAAAATAGGACATCTGAAAGTATTGTACGTCTTGTATTAATTGCCAAAATTTGCTGAAGAATGCAAGTATCCTAGAAACGTAAAATGAAAACGTAATCGCTGAGAGATCGGGTCATGTTCACGTTTTTCTAAACAGGATTCCTTAAAGCCTGGATACGCTTGAATTAATGTCAATAATAGAAGTTTAGATTATCAAAACCCTTTCCAAATCCCATTTGGTTTGCTTGGAAATAAACGAGAAACGAGACCAACGATAGTCCCATGCTACTTTCACTACAAATGCTATCGATTAGCCCCTAGTTACAACTTTTGCACAAACTTGTACTTTAAAAAGCTTGTAATTCTGTGAATATTTGCAAGGTTTTGATGTCTAAAATTAAGTTAAGATCTCAGGATAGGGTTATCTTACCTGGGAGCGCATTCATTATATCGTTATATTTTGATATTCAATCAAACATTGGAGAAGTTTCTGGAACGCTTTTTAGAACTGGTCTTGTTACGCCATAGGAGGCCCAATTGCATGTTATACAGGATTAATGTTTAGATTTTCCTGCCATTCATCGATTCTTCCTGCTTCGTGCCACCATGAAACCGTTCGCCATTCAATTGAATGTTACTGCTCGATTGCCATTGTTGTACCTACTGGAATAGAATTATTGGTTGTGTATGTTGTACAGTACGGTATTTAATAAAAATAGAAAAGATTGAAGATTGTTTGCCTGCCTAAATTGGAAAACAGTTTTGTAGTTGCTCAACCTCGGTAAATTTTGCACCAGGCACATAGTTATTTGCATCAGAGTCTTCCCCAACTCTTGAACTTTGTTCAGAAGGCATGTGTTTCCGCTTTCCTCCACGAAATTTTTAAAAACGGATGCGGAATAATAAACATCTCCTCGACAGTTTGAATCGATCATTCTAATGTCTGATCGTTTCATTTCTGGCTGAATACCAAGAAATGCATGGACTCAAACACTGGGAGACACATGCCACAACTTTTGTATTTTCTGCATGCAGATAATAAGCCCGTCTTAACATCAGAGAGGAAAATCTCATATATTACGTTGTTTGATATGGGCTCTAGTTTTCCTTTGCTATCACTGGATGTTCAGTGTCATCTTAACAGTGGCCTAAGTAAGCAAATGTTATCTAATGTTATCTTTTGTTTGCAGGATGTTGATAAATTTTGTTCCAGTGTTGTAGAATTGTATTCAAATCTTAGCAAGGTAAGGGATAGAAAACATTTTTCTAACATGCAAAATATCAATCTGGTTTTGGATTAAGATCTTCCCTTTGAACGGTTTAAAAAAAGGATCTGGAATTATTAGGATCGAGTACAAGAACAACGTGTTATTGTGGCATGTATAATGGTTGGGGAGAAGCCCCTGCCAGACTGGTAATAAGTAGGGGAACCAAATTTGGTCTGCTAATAGCTCCAGGCATTTACTTTTGAAAAGATATCAACTATTATTGCTTACGTCTGCATTCTCATTGTGTGGTTAAGAACAGCGGCAGAAACGACCAGAACAGAAACAAGCGATAAAATAATATTTGGAGCACAATTTCCATCCAAACATGAGAGGGGTGAACGTTTCTTAAGTTTCTCATTTGTTTTCTGGAAAGTCCTGGAAAAATAGGTCACAACAGATTGAGGTTATACATAGACATATTAGCCATCTGTGTGTTGTCAATGATTGCCAAGAGTACATCAGTTTAAATCTGGTAAAAATCAGTTAAATCTAAGACATCTTTGTAGCAATTTCTGATGAGCCCTGCATGAATTGGAATACTCCACAGACAGTCAGACCTGGACTTAGTGTTGAATCAAAATTCAAGAAACTTCATTTCGGGTATGAGCCTCACATTATAACTAGGAGGGCTAGTTACTTTTCAGTAGCCTAAGAGTCTCTTTTATGTGGTTTCTTAAATGCTCGGCCTAAGCAGCTTACTTAAAGTCAGAAACTAACATTGCTCAAACCTTTCTACTTGCCAAATTATCAGAAAAACATATACCAAGGGAATTCCCCGCTCCCATGAACCAACATAGGGTTAGCATAAGATATTCTAGTGACAACAATCGCAGCAAATGCTAGGTTTACTTGATATTTGCTGCGATAGCGAATTTATTTGTGTTCACATTTTCTTGAGACAATCCCTTTCTTTCTGGTAAGCAAAAGCTATGTTATTTAGAAGTTTACAATGACTCCGAGAAGGTGGATTGCCTTTTGATTGTTAACGTTGTTTAACTAAAACAATGCTCAGTACTTCTGTTGTGCTCTGAGCATATTCCCATTTTTTCCAGTCATTTTGACAAATTGTTAGCTTTTTTTCTAATTTCGTTCGCAATGACAAATTGGTTTTTCCTTTTCAGCCAATATTGGATATTGTACTTTATGTAAAAAGGCTTACTGGATCAATTGGAGCTGCTGTTAGTATTCTGTGTTTTGCAATTATTCATTTTGTAGCAATGTAACATTTCATTCGTTTTGACAACCCTTTTGGAATTATCTCTGTTAATATTTGTAAGCAGTACTTCAAAAAGAGATGCAAATTACAGCGAGCTTGGGCACCCTTCTAAAGCAAGATAAGCGAAATGTAGAATATTTGCCTCTTACACATAACAATGAATGCATTTCTTGCTTTAATGGAGGGGGGGGCTTTGCAACTAGCATACCTTGATGTGGCATCTCTTTGCTGGTGGCGATTTCCATTGACCATGAAAATGGCGACAACAGTGTCCTTTAAAGGATGTATTAACAAAGCTTGTGTGTTGCAAAGACTCTGTAAGATAACTGATTTGTTTGTTATTGTCTAAGGCTGAGCAAACTGGAAAAATGTGATCGTAATGTCTCATCTTTCTAAGATCTTCTCAGAACAGATGAATTGATATTTAAGTTACAGTACCAATGAATCTTGAATAGTGTGACTGAATTTAGTGAAATATATATTCATATCGAGTTAGCATTTCTAGTATGCCGTAAAAGCTTTATGAAGCCTCTGGGGTCTCCAGATGGGAATTAAAAGATAGGGACTTTCTCACATATTCAAGTAACAAGGATGTAAATAATAGCATTTTAGCTCTTCTATCCCATATTGTGTGGAATCAACATTCAATCCTACTAGTCAAATAAACAAATTCGACCCAGTTTTATCCCAAACCAAATTAAAATGATCATAAATGGAAATAAATAAATAAAAATCGTTAGTGATATCTGGAATTTGATATATGAGGGGGCCTTGATAATCTTATTCAAAATTTGCTTGGAAGTGGGGTGGGGGAGGGGGGGGGTGGCTTAATAGAGACGGAAGGCTGCATAGAGCTTTTATGGTAGATGACTTTTTGGTTCACGCAAAAGTAATTTGTTTGCAATGATTGCCTCGGTTTATTCATTTGCTTGCATTTCACTTTCGTAGGGACCAGCTGCAATGATCGGCTACCTTGCTCTGTCTGGAGCTATTTTAACCAGGTATGCAGCCTTTTTTTTATATCTGTTGTCAAATCTTTTCAAACAATTTGTAGTGAGACTTGTAAGTTTTACAGGTTAGGGGAAAGTGGCGCAAAATCGTCAACTTTTTTTGCTTGAAAATTGAGGCAAACTACTCTTTGTTGTAAACTTGCAGTCAATTTTTTAGTGAATAGAATTTTTCCTTTTTCATGATAGAAACTGATTTCTACAGCTAAAGCACCATATAACAGTGAAATTCATGAATTCATCATTGACCCATTTTGCTTCACTGCCACCCATTTTGCCACACCTTGCCCGTTCTTAATAATACTCCTTATTGAGAATTCTGTGGGGTTAAGTCCACAAAATTAAAGTAATGAATTCACCCTTAAAGCTATATATTTATATAACAGGTGGGCAACAAAGGTTCTGAAAGCTTTCTGAACTAACTGATTAGATGAAATTTATAAGGCATTAAATGAAGCATAAACTGCACTTATTGAAAACCATTTCATTATCTGCTGTAGCTACAGAGCAATGAACTTTTGGATTAAGGTTGTCAGATAGCCTTGTCACGATCGTGTTAAATTTTAATTCAGATGGGTATTCTACCGGTGATATAGCCGTTTTGGGGCTATTGTTTACCGATAAAGATGCCACAAAGAGAAAACCCTTAGAGAAAAGAATCATTTTTAAAATAGGGACTCTTCTGCCACCTGGACTTAACAAACGTGTTTCATTTTTATCCTAGCATCTGTGTTAATTTCACTTTGTCGTAGCATCTCTTTTTGAATCTTTTACTCCTTCGCTTGCGTCGCATTCTTGCGCCGCGTTCTGTTCTGCATTCCACTTATCACCTGTTCTATAAATCGTTCTTTTTCTATTCTAACGACCTTAACGTTTTCTGCTTCGTTATTACCGATGAAGGGTTTTGCCCGAAGTGTCTATTATTATATTCAAGGCTATACGTTACATTTATAATAAAAATTTTCGTGTACATTTAAAGAATCATAGCCACACACACAAACAACTGATATATTTATCAAATTTTAGTTGTTTTTCATTTCTAGGCACAATTTGCTCTGATTACATCTAATTTTTTGCAGTATCAAGTATTTCTAAATCCTAAATGAATTTCAATGTTTATTTGATGCATCTGTTATGCTTAATGTTTACAGCCATTAAAAATGCTAATTTCTTTCTAGGCTGAGGAAACCAGTTGGAAAAATGACAGTTTTGGAACAAAAATTAGAGGGAGAATTTAGATATGTTAATTCAAGAATCATCACAAACAGGTAGATGAAAAGGATCTAGCAAACCTATTCTGTTATCAATCCCTTTGTAGACTGAAACGTATCCCATTATATTATATACGTTTTTGGTCAGCTCCGGGAACCTCCGTGTGCAATAATGTGCCTTTTTTATACTCAATCCAAAAATTTATACGACGCTACTTACAAAACACTTTACTACACTAAAAAGACGATACCCCTAGGAGCATAATATCCTGAATACGCCGGGGCCATTCCATAAAAGACATAAAACTAAACTAAAATTAAAGATACGATTACAAAAAGCTACATACAAACCAATTTACCGATGACTAAAGAAAGAAACATGTTTCGTAGTAGATGTCGAGCTAACGAATTCGAAAATTTTGGGAAACAGGGACCCCAACCGAGAAATCACCAACGGCAACAACAGCCGCCGTTACTCCCTCGTCCAGTGACCCCACCGGCCAAAACACTGAGCAAGTGCTAGCTAGGGTTTGGGTATTGGGGACCAGCTGTGACGCTTGACATCAACTGCAAAACAGGCGTAAATTTGATCAACTGTGCAGCAAGCACGATAAGCAAGTCGTTGTACCAGACTTTGCTTTGTACAACAACCATTGTCATACCTGTCAAATTGATCTGTTGACTGACTGTCTAAGATTTTATGAAATATGTAGGTTTCTCTTCTCGTGCAGTAAAAACTTGCACGTTTTCTTAATTTCAGTAAGATCTGATGGATGCTAATACGTCGTCTGCTTTCTGTGCAACTGCAAATGCCACTTTTTTCTATTCCATTAAGAATTTACAACAATATTACTAATTACAATATCTACAAGCAACGCTACAATGCTACAGAGACGATGCCACAGGGAGCGAAATACTATATCTACCCTGCGGCCATTCTAAAAATAATTAATAAGCTACAGCGAAGGTAGCTTGCAATCAAATACGGCAATTGCAAGTGTAGGTTTTTAAGTTAGAGCCAAACATGGTTAATTTGCAAATTCGATTTTTGATTGCAAGCTGCCTGAAGGCATTACATAATTACAAACGAAGAGAACTGCAAAAAAAAAACAAACACATACACATGCATTTTGCTTTATGTATTTACATTGTTTTGTAAGGCCATTTCGTCTAACTTCTGGTTATGGTTGATCGAAAAATGGAACTTTGAGGCTGATGAATATTGAAATTTCAAGCCATTTATAGCTACAAGTAAGATTAGAGTTAACTATCCAATAATATGATTCACCGTAAAAGCTCTATTTGGCCCTTCTCTTCATTACGTCCCTTTCTAATAAGTCCACCCCATCCCAAGCTAAAATTTAAAGGAAACCCCCTCTATCATCCCCCCACACACATATATCAAAAGTGACAGGTCACCAAAGATTTCCCATTTGTTTTGCTACACAAGTATGTTTATTAATTTTGATATGGTTTGGGATTCAAACTGCGTTGAATTTGTGTATTTGACTTCTAGAATCGTATATTGATTCCGTAAAATATGAGGTAAAAGGACTAAAATGCTTCATTTTACAGCCTTGTCATTCGACTCTTTGAAGAAGCCCCCTCTCTTTCAATCTCCTATCTCGAGTCTCCGAAATTGAATAGGCCACTGCCAGGGGACGACTAAAACAGCTTTTACAGTTTTTCAGATTGACCAAATTCCACTCTTGACTGGAACAGGGCCGTTATTTTGCTTCATTCGTGAAATTTAGATTTCAATCCCCAATTGTATAATGGCGGCCTTCTTTACACATAATTTAAATCGTTTTCAGCGAGGAAATTGCATTCTACCAAGGAAACAATCGAGAGTATATCACTATCAAATCTTCTTTCCAGCAACTGGTGAGTATCTTTTCGCTGATTTCATCATCAATATTATCTTTGTGGAAGAGGTGCTTGTAATCTTATGAAAACAATCATTATTCTTTGACGTTCAATGGTTTGTGTTTTTGTATTTCTACCTGCAATCCATTCAAAATTGTTGAACTACCTTGAAAACTGATAATGATAATGATAATAATCTTATTTAAA
Source organism: Aurelia aurita complex sp. Pacific (assembly GCA_004194395.1). Classification (NCBI taxonomy): domain Eukaryota; kingdom Metazoa; phylum Cnidaria; class Scyphozoa; order Semaeostomeae; family Ulmaridae; genus Aurelia; species Aurelia aurita complex sp. Pacific. The sequence goes on from REGL01000285.1 coordinate 264,684, forward strand.
GTTGGTCTATTTACAATATTAATATAATCACTAATTTATACCAACTATTTACAAAAACAACTTTAATAGAAAAATATACAAATTTACAATTCTGGCTATTTACAAATCCGGCAATTACACTTATCGCCAAGCCAGTGGTTGATCGCTCTTTGAAAGCTGCAACAAAAAAAAAAAAAAAAAAAAAAAAACACTAAGGGTGTTCCAAAGGAGGCTTCCTCTAAAGGATAATGACTCTATTCCAAATTTTGTTGTTCGTGTTTTTGGCAATCGACATAGTTTTTTTGTTCGTAGGTCGTATTTCACAACCTTTTCTTCATGAAATTCCCAAATATATGAGGGGTTTAAGTTGTTCATTGTTTTGTAAATTTCGATCATCAGTTTCTGGAGATTTTGAACATGTATTTTCACGCTTTCACTTTTCTCCAGTAACTCATCAAAGGAAGAGTCATAGTCCATGAAGAGGATCCTTAGTGCACGTTTTTGTGTGTGGTTTATTTAATTAAAACTGAAATTTTTGTCTCCCCTTTTCCCTATGTCAGTGTTGTTTGCAAAAAAGTAGTTGATCTGGAGCTGACATTTGTGATTGGGCAGCATTTGGGCTGTATTGCAAAATCGGCAAGGGAAGGGGGATTACACAGGCAAAAACAGAAAGTCTTGGGCGGCTCAACAATTTGCATCTCCAAGGGTAGCTCGAAATATTGAGATATTAAACTTGGACCTTCCTCTCCATGTGACTACATTTCGTTTTTCCTCTTGCCGGGAATTACAACAATTTAGCGACATTGCACACAAGGCAGTTTCTTGGCAAACTGCAGATAGTGGGCCAGCGTGCTACCACTGTGTCCTACATCTTACTCATCATTTTGTTTGAATTCCACGACAATGACTTTGCCCATTGCTTGATGTGACAGCGATTTAAGAGAAGGGATTCGAACCACCTTACCCGTGAAGTTATTAGGAATTTCCCAGCAATGAGGATGGTTACTGCTCGTATTATGTTGTGATCTCTGTTTGACGTCTTATGCACTTTCTTTCACAAGCTTCAAAGAGCATTCTTTTCCAGACATCTTGCAACAGGAAGAAGAAATAAAGGGATTGGGTAATGGTATACATGCTTCCCTATAAAAATAACAAAGAAAACACTCGGACACGGTATTGTTTGTTTGGCTATCAATTCTTCTCAGCATGTGTGGAACATCAATTTGAATAGGCCATGTTTAGATTGTTTTGCTCATTGCAAAGGCAAGCTTTTAACCTTGTACAATCTCTTTAAGCTCTGCATCTTATTTGTTTCTATTATCTACCGGGTGTCCCAAAAAGTACTCCCGTTTGAAAAATCATCAACATTTGATTACACCGCTGATCTTCAATTTTCTTTTTTTTTGTGATGTAGATCATGGACCAAATTATTTCCCACGATATAGCTGATCTTGTAATTGGATTAAAAAATGAGCAAATTTAGCTCTTTTTAGGGCTACCTGGTTTTGAATCATACTGCAAAAAAGCACTGATGATTACAAAATCAATTTCTTTGTGCATGTTAAGCTACTAGTTTGGTCATAAATGACAGAACAAAATGCACACTATCATTAAACACTTCAATGATGATTAAAAATCTGAAAATTTGGACCCTTAAGGCAAAATTGAGTATTTTGTTCAAAAACTATAGCTCAGAATGAGGTTTTTCAACGTGTAATTCTTCTACCTTGCTGCACCAAAAGCAAACATTTCGTCCTCTATGAATGTTTTTGGGTCTTTGACAAAACAACTCAAAAGAAAATTTTATCAAAGGTTTGATAATCAATTTTTGATGATTTCTCAAACAGGAGTACTTTTTTGGGACACCCGTATCATCTGTTTGGTCTTTTTATTTCCTGCAGGTAAATCATCTTCGAGACTTCTTGAACTTCAGATTCAATGTTGGAATTATTGACAATATTATTGCTAAATGTAAGCCTTGTTTTTATCATTTATTTTTGATAGCATCTCAGCTCAGGGTGATGGGCAGGAAATTGCTTAGTTGAATAAATGGAGCTGGATAAAAGGGAATTGTTGCTTTTGGTCAGTTTTAGTATGAGTCTTGAATCTTGTGCAAATTTTAAATCTTCTACCCATTTTCTGACAATATTCTCATCTCGAATTGTAAAGTTGTTTGCAAAATTTTTATATTCTTCCTAGTGACGATAACCAATCACCACGATTTGATTATAAAACAGATTTTTAGCATGCCTTTAATGCATTCGTGCCAATGTCAAATTAATCTGAAACATATTGCAAAGTCTTGAAGTTTGTTTGTATTTGTGGACATTGAAACATGATCCGAAATCACAGGGAATTATTTTCAATTTAAATGTTTATCCCGCAATGCCACTTAGACTGGTTGCCTTCTTCCTTGACAAAGCTCTTTCATCATGTCAAGAAAGGATTATCGCAAGAAATCACACAGAATTGCTTTTTGGCTAAATATTCAATATTTTGTAAAATACTATCGCTCAAAACGGAGGATGAAGAGTGCGACGATAAACATTATTTTCATTTTGTTAGTTTTATATTATTATTTCATGAACATATCGTTCAAAACAGGTTTTGCATGCTTTTATTTCGTTATCTGCCTTCCAAGAGAATGAAATAACGATGATCTATTAAAAATATTTGGTCGGTGACACAAATACACAACGAAAATTTCAAGATTTTGTAGCGTAATCAAGTTTTGGTGGGTGTTGGAACAGTTTCACGTTTTATTGGGTCATCCGGTATCTATTTATAGATGTCTCAGATTGGAACTCATGTTGTTTCATGTCTTTTTTCAATCGCATGATTTTACATTTTTTCTATCGCACGATTTTACATTTTTTCTATCGCACGATTTTTACATTTTTTCTATTCTTCATATCAGATCCAATCGAATACGTTTATGTTTTGTTATGAATAATAGTACAGCTAATAGTACAGTTATTATTCTCAGGTTAATCTCATGTAAATTAATTTGTTTCTTTGCAGATTTTGCAACAGTTGTTGGTTTTCTCGTTGTTGGAAGGAGTTTTATGGATCCTAATGATTTACGGCGTGCTAATATGACACACAGTGAAATTATGGAGGTAGGGGTCAATTTCCATTTATTTTTCGTGTTGATTATCTCATGTCAATTTACAATCTTATTTAATTTTTCGTATCTTTTCTCTGAAGCACATCTCTGTTTTAGCAATCAAAATGCTCAATGCAATACCAAACGACCTTATCCTTTAATTCATCTGTCGTTACTTTGTTTTGTATCAGAATGACTGTAGCTATAACCCTGCTGTAAACTGAACGTGCCACTCTCAGTTTCCGCATTGTTCTAATTTATATGTCCCTCTCAACTGAGACCAATAATGAAAAATTGACCATAGATTTGTCTGAATCTCGTTCGTATGGTATGGCCAAAGCAACCAGTTGTGAGATTA
>REGL01000285.1:268268-281213 GCA_004194395.1 Aurelia aurita complex sp. Pacific
AATTTAAATGTTTATCCCACAATGCCACTTAAACTTGTCGCCTTCTTCCTTGACAAAGCTCTTTCATTATGTCAAAAACGAATTATCGCAAGAAATCACACAGAATTGCTTTTTGGCTAAATATTCAATATTTTGTAAAATACTATTGCTCAAAACGGAGGATGAAGAGTGCGACGATAAACATTATTTTCATTTTATTAGTTTTATATTATTATTTCATGATCATATCGTTCAAAACAGGTTTTGCATGCTTTTATTTTGTTATCTGCCCTCCAAGAGAATGAAATAACGATGATCTATTAAAAACATTTGGTCGGTGACACAAATACACAAAGAAAATTTCAAGATTTTGTAGCGTAATCAAGTTTTGGTGGGTGTTGGAACAGTTTCACTTTTTATTGGGTCATCCGGTATCTATTTATAGATGTCTCAGATTGGAACTCATGTTGTTTCATGTCTTTTTTCAATCGCACGATTTTACATTTTTTCTATCGCACGATTTTACATTTTTTCTATCGCACGATTTTACATTTTTTCTATTCTTCATATCAGATCCAATCGAATACGTTTATGTTTTGTTATGAATAATAGTACAGCTAAATAGTACAGCTATTATTCTCATGTTAATCTCATGTAAATTAATTTATTTCTTTAAAGATTTTGCAACAGTTGTTGGTTTTCTCGTTGTTGGAAGGAGTTTTATGGATCCTAATGATCTACGGCGTGCTAATATGACACACAGTGAAATTATGGAGGTAGGGGTTAATTTCCATTTATTTTTCATGTTGATTATTTCATGTCAATTTACAATCTTATTTGATTTTTCGTGTCTTTTCTCGAAAGCACATCTCTGTTTTAGCAATCAAAATGCTCAATGCAATACCAAACGAACTTTCCTTTTAATTTATCTGTCGTTTCGTTGTTTTGTATCAGAATGACTGTAGCTATAACCCTGCTGTAAACTGAACGTGCCACTCTCAGTTTCCGCATTGTTCTAATTTATATGCCCCTCTCAACTGAGACCAATAATTAAAAATTGACCATAGATTTATGTGAATCTCGTTCGTATGGTATGGCCAAAGCAACCAGTTGTGAGATTAATGTTGTTCTGCCTGCGACTTGCAAAATTTGTTGCATTTTGTGATACTCTCTTTCACCGGATTATATTTCTACTCAGCTCAAAGAATAAACTTAAAATGGTGTCATATTTGTTGGTCATGGCTACATTTGACTTAAATCAATTAAATACTGCCATGTATAGATGTATAGATATATAGATATAGCAGAGAAGATTAAAAGAAAAGAGTGCAGAACTCCAAGTCGTCTTTTCTTGTGTTCATCTTTGTATAGATATATAGATCTATGATATGAGATGTATGATATCTAATGAGAATATAGATGTATGATGTAGCTGATATAGATGTATGATGTACAGATCATGTTACAAAAATATCCAATTCTCTAACTGAATGAGTCACAGTTTGAGTTGTTTTTTGTGCTGTTTTTAATTAATTCAGCGACAGCAAGTGAGAACTGAGATGAAAGTAATAAGCCTAGTCTGCTCCAGATCATCCTGGATTATGTTACTTTTTTATTACGAGCCCATAGGTATAGATATAGATATAGATATAGAAATGTAGATGCATTGCCTTTTCTGTCAGGATTACTATATGACTGGACGTATGATGGTGAAAATGGCAGAAGCAATTGGAAGACTTGTTTTATCAGGAAGAGAAATGACCAGACTGGCAGGGTGATTAATTGTTTTATTGGATGATAAATTTGTTCCTATGGATAGATTTTTCTCTCAGCTTTGCTTCCAGAACTTAGTTCGTATGATATCATATCAGGAAGATAAATTTTCCATATGTCTGCTCTTTCGCAAACAGTCTGACTTCAGAGTTATTCAGCCGAGACATGCTGGTAGCCGACCATTTTTCGTGTTGAGATTGCTTCCCTAAATGCTCATGTCATTTCTCATTCGTTTAAATTTGATCATAAGCAGCATCTTAGGTGATGCATGTGTCTGCTTTTCTCTGGGATACGTGAACAGCTGCAGAATTATCATAGATCCCTGCAGCAAGCTTGTCATGGAACTACTTTGAATATGTATGATGATAAATCCATCCTAGTTGATAGCGTTATTGTAGGTATTTGTATTGGTAAGTAGGTAAGGAATCGAAGTTTTTCTTGTTGAGCTCTCTCAGTGCTTGTCAAAGCGTCGAGGTTCCTCGAGATTATTCAGCTCACCAATAGAATACCCAATTTTGGGACATAAATATATGTGCCTTATCAGCCAAAGTGTATTATGTTTATGTTATTGTCTTAATAGCGAATTCAAATTGATAAATGAGACAAAAATAACAATTTTCAATAGAACTTAAACGTTTCCTGGAAGCATGTTTCAGGCTTTATGAAGAACAATACTATTTACTTTTCTCATGTATTCGATATTCGCCTCTTTCCAGATTTACTGAACGTGTAACTCAGCTGATAAAAGTTTTAAAAGATTTACAGAAAGGAAAATATGAAACTGCTATGGTCAGCAAAGAAGGTAACTTTATTCATTGTATCTCTTAGTTATTTTTCAGTTGTGAATGGAGGTACCTTTTTGGCAAGACTTTCGTTGAGATTGTCTCAATAAAGCGGACTTTTTGTGGCAGCGAAATACATGTTCTCAAACGGCTGGCAGTTAAGTCCGATTGGCCTGATAGCAGTTCGGAATATTCTGTTGCAAATTTTCCGGCATCTACATTTTTGCCAGAAAACAAAAGTATTGAATTTTCTGAAAAAGTGTCAGAAACTCAGGCAGTTTAGGAATCTTGCTCTTCATTCCGTGTGGACCCTTTATTGCGTAGACCAATAAGCCCTTTGTGTCATCACATCCATTTTAACTACTGGCTGAGATATCTGCGTCTTCGTCACGAGGGAAAGCTTTGGAAATTTGTTGAACCACTACCGACAATTCTTATACTGATATTTGAAAGTGGCAACAATATTGCCGGTGCATTTCCCGAAACTCCATTTTGTTCGAGCAAGAAATATGCCAGAGACTTCCAAGATGAAAAACGGAGGCTTTAGACTTTCATTTCCTAAATCTCCGAAAAAAATTGGCCATAGAAACACTGCTGATTCCAGTATTTTTGAAGACGATCCCTACCCGTAATTATTATGTTGATCATTTCACTTTAATGATAAGCTTTTTTTCAGAAAATAACGGTAAAGAAAGGATTGACTTTACTAACAGCAAAGGAGAAATATTCGAGAAAGACCACATTATAAGGTAATGGTTTTTGTCATGTTTTGTCATGGTTTTTGTCATGCCAACCATTGTTCTGTTCTGCTGGAAATATAAGGCCCGATGTCTTTAAAGTACGAGGGTGGGCCTAGTTGCTGTGACAACAACAACCCATCCTTCTATCGTGTTATACAAGGCTAGGAGAAAAACACGGTGATTTTGCGATTACCTATGAGAGTGACTGGACTCCTTGGAATTCATGGCTACATTCGTTGGTCTTTAACTTAAATGCATTTGAAAATCGACCACCAAACACCGGAGATATGAGTTCACAAGGTCAAAATTTGGAGTGCATCTGAAACCAGAGGCTTTGAGAAATGGCCTAGCCATAATTTGACACCAAAGAAGCATTTTGCAAACGAATTTTAAACTTTGACCTTTAGTTTTATTTTTGAAAAGATTTACACCTTGAATTACTTCAATTGTTCTTGAAGTGACTTTTCTTTTGAGGAATCGGTCCTTGCATTGCATTCAATCCCAAGTGTTTTGTATTAAAGAAGAGGAAAAGGAGCACATGCACGCTTATTTTGGAGATGTGGCACGACTTTATCACTTTTACCACATTTTTACTCTATTTGTTTAATCAGCGCCATGTCCATGCATCTTTTATTCTTTTCAAAAGCAAAACACGTGGTTTTGGGTGCATTGTAAATTTTGACTTTGCGGACCTGTATCTCCGGTGTTTGGTGGACGATTGCTAAATGCAAGGGACGTGCATCTAAGTTGAACATTGATAAATTTAGCTGTGAAGTCGGGGAACAATGATATCTTATTGCTTGGTTCCTATTTCCAGTCGAACGGGGGTACTTTTTTCTGAGACACCCGGTGGTTTACCTAAATTCCTAAAGGTCAGAAAAATAGAGGAAGAATTGCCAAGAATACTTCTGCCTTTTGGCTATTATAAAGACTTCGATTCATTCTAGTTGCTCAATGATTTTCTGCATAACTAATTTTCAAATATGTGGAGTTATTTTTGGTCAACCTGGCACGTCCCATGGATGCTTTTCTAAGATTGAAAGAATTCTCCATTATTCTGTTCCAGATTTGAAAAAGTTCCTTTGATAACTCCTAATGGTGACTGTCTTGTTTCTGAGATCTCATTTGAGGTAAGAGGTTCTTGCCTATTTCTACACAGTACATCTACCAGGTGAATCAGAAAATTGCTTAGACACTAAAATCTTTGTGTTTCTAAAACAATTTATCCGATTGTGATAAGCCTGAGGCTGAGGATTTTGTATAACATATTTAATTTTTATCAAAATATTTTCGGTATTGCGAGAAGGAAACAGATATTATATAGTAATCGGGGCTGGGCGAAAGCCTTTCGTTTTTTAACAAGGTAGACATATTTTCAAAGCCAAAATGATCGTTGGTCTAGACTGAAGCAATTGCAGACAAAATCAATTGTTGCTATTCGAACTGTTGTTCGATGTGCTCCAAGCTCTGATCTGTTGTTCGAATTCGAAGCTTAGACGTTTTTCTAATGAGCGGGCATCACCGGATAATAACGTTTTCAGCCAATCAGATGGTGTAACAGCTGCTGCCCTGGCAATAGGGTAATAATAGCTGATAATGCCCATGTAACTACTGTCGGTCCATTAAAAAAAATTAGGACTGTGAAAATTATATATGGGTAATGGGTTTGTATGGGAGCAAGAATTTCGCGTTTATTCTGGACTATGATTTTACTTGCCATTGAAATTTAGATTCTATTTCTGAAACTGACAATTGTATTGAATTTCATTTTCAATATCTAGTAAATCATTCACCGGAATCGAAAGTTGAATTCTCGTTGCGAAACAAACCATTTACCAATATTTTGCTAGTTTCTGGGTCTAAATAATGAATTATTTTCCAAACAAACCTTTTGCATCTAAGTTAGCCTTTGCCTGATAGATCATCATTTTAGTCTTTAATACCAGTCTCATACTTTTTATTCCATAGCCTGTCAAACATGTTTACTTCTTTTTGATTCACCCTTTCCGGGTGTCCCAAAAACGTATACAGATTTGGTTGACTCCAGTGATATGAATTTAGCTTCAATTCATGGCCAATCACTCTCAAATTGTTCCTCGAAAGTTATCTTGAATATTGATACCTCGTTTGTTGGTATTGGTGTTTTGAGTGCAGAAATATCAATCTCGAAAGCTCACATTTGTGTCCTTCTGCAAACCAGAGGTTTGGCCTTTTGGCCCAAGCAAGTTCCTGAAGCACATCAAAATTAAGAACTGAAATTAATGAAACTTTTAGAGACTGCCCAATGGGTGACTGGGGAGTGACTTCTGGAAGACAGAATAAAACAAGATCTAATATTGTTCAAATTTATCAAGGCTATCGTTTATGATTTATAAAAGGCTAAAGCTCTGGTTTGTAGGAAGAGGCAAAATTTGAGCTTTCAAGATAAACATGTCTGCTGTCAAAGCACCAATACCATCCATTGAGGTACCTTAGTTAAAGTTAACTATCGAGGAACATTTGTAGAGTGCTTAGACATTGATTCAAGCTAAATTCACATCGCTGGAGTCAGCCGTTTACTTTTTTGTTGGACACCCGGTACAAGAACTCGAACGAGAAAATTTGGTTTCTCAAAGTCTGTCTTAGTGTTTTCACATTAAAAATCATTTTTTAAGATGCTTCATCTCATAATCTTTCAAAACAGGCCAAAGATCTTTGATCAAATTTGCTAGCAACAATGTTTCTACGATCATTCTCCAATAATTTTCTTGCAGGTGAAGTCAGGACTGAATGTTCTCGTTTGTGGTCCAAATGGTTGCGGAAAGAGTTCATTATTCAGAGTTCTTGGAGAGGTAAGTTTTATATCCTTTTTCAAAAAATTTCAACCATAGCATTCCTGACTATGACGCATTTTATAATGTTACTTTGTGTCCCAATTAATCCTGCCGTGTGCCTTTGCATCATTCACCATCATCAACATAATCATTATTAGCATTATTTGAAGTTAGATTTTTACCTAGTCACATGTACTGATTTATTCCAGATAGAAAAGTAAATATATGAAATAAGCTTAGTCGAAGATCATCATGGATAGTTTCCCGTATAAATACACGAAGAACAAAAATTGTGGGTGCATTTATTCACCAGTTCATTATTTTATTTTATTTTTAAAGCTGCAAGAGATGGACTTCGCTTAATTTAGTAGATGTCAATCAGCATTTTCTGGAGATTTGTAAGATGTATTGTTGGGCTGTTATCTTGGCTCAATAGTAACTGAAAGGAGGATTCATATTCCTTGTAGACTACATGCAGAGCATGCTTATGTGTTCATTTTGTTGCACCACTGTCTCAATTAACGAGGAGGTGCATCTACTTATATCATTGTGGTTAAATATTGAAAAATGTGTCTTTACTTTTTCAAACTTTACTTTTTAATACTGCTGTGGATTCCATTGAGTTATTTTTATTCTTGTAGCTGTGGCCTCTGTTTGGTGGACGCCTTATCAAACCGCATCGTTCAAAGCTGTTCTATATCCCTCANAAAGGAGGATTCATATTCCTTGTAGACTACATGCAGAGCATGCTTATGTGTTCATTTTGTTGCACCACTGTCTCAATTAACGAGGAGGTGCATCTACTTATATCATTGTGGTTAAATATTGAAAAATGTGTCTTTACTTTTTCAAACTTTACTTTTTAATACTGCTGTGCATTCCATTGAGTTATTTTTATTCTTGTAGCTGTGGCCTCTGTTTGGTGGACGCCTTATCAAACCGCATCGTTCAAAGCTGTTCTATATCCCTCAGGTATTAACAAAGGATTGTATAAACTAACATTTGCCAAATAATTTGTTTACATTACTATACATATTTATTGTCCGGATAACAGAAGATTAAAAACTGTTGGGTGCATGATAAAATAGGATTGGTGTGCTGCTTGCCCATTTATAAGCAATTTCTTGAAAATTTTAAATTTTGAAAACAGCCTAAATCGTAAAAATTGATGAAATTTAATTACCGAAACACTTTTTCGAAAGGACAAAGGAAAAATTTATTCATCTGAGCTTCTGCCTAAAGATGAAATCATCCAGCTTCGAAAGAAGCCAAATTTTTATGATTTATGTGAGATAGAAAATAGTTATTTCTTTTTGCCTCGTCCGGCTCGAGCAACTTTTAAACATGTTTCATAAAGGATATATATTGTTCACTGCATTTTAAGCTTTCTATTGAGTTAGCCCACTAACTGTAGTACAACTAAGGAACCATTTGGAACCAACAGGTATGTTTTGTTGTTTTGTTTTCATTGAATCTGCGACAATGGGAAAGATTGTGAAATGATTTGGGCGATCTTGCTGGGTTTTGAACTTTTGGTCCTCTTTAGACCAAAATGCTCCGAAGCGGTACAACGAGAGAGCCTATACTTGCCTCATAGAAGCCAATTCTGAAAGTAAAGTTGATATATAGGGATTTCTACAAGCGCATCATATATATAAAGAAATACAATGCGTTTGTGCATTATAAGCATGCTTTTTCACGTATCGGCCCCAGCTTTACCACCAAGAGCCATTCAGAGAACCTCAGCTTGCAATGGTGAATCTACACTAAGTTTTTATGCCTGGCAAGAGAATTACATTTTATCATTTCAGAGGCCGTACATGACCATTGGAACTCTGAGAGATCAGATTTTGTATCCAGACACAAAAGAAGACATGCTGAAGAAAGGTTACACTGATAGAGATTTAGAAACATTTCTCAACGAGGTATTTGTCATTTGACTATTGTAATGATTGCATTGACTTGAACATGAACTTGATTAGACATAAAGGCATCAGCATAATAATAATAATAATAATAATAATAATAATAATAATAATAATAATAATAATAATAATAATAATAATAATAATAATAATAATAATAATAATAATAATAATAATAATAACATCATATTTATACTGATTAAACTTGTTCAGCAAACAATTTGCTGTTATCAATCAAGGACCTGTCATCTAATTCAAACTGCGAGAAATGGAACTATAAATCTCCTTTTTCTTCTATTACAAAACAAGGCTCTTATACTTTCTGTGTTTAGGTACATCTGATAATCGTTTTGGCAACCAACACGTTTTCTGAAAACTAATTTTTTTATTGTATCGTCTTGTAGGTTCAGCTTAGTTACATTTTAGACCGCGAAGGTGGATGGGATGTAATTCAGGTAAGATTCTTAAGGTTTATTGTTAGCATGACTTGTCATGCTGTAATGTACTTATTGTCCCAAAAATTAAACAGGTTTGATTGGGCCTAGCGATTAAACTTTAGCTTTAATCAACAGCTAATCATTTTGAAAGCGTACCTCGGTAGTCAACCTGAGCATAGATACATTGTTCGTGATTGGTGCTTTGGGTATGGAAAAATCTATGTTGAAAGTTCAAATTTGCTGTCACCTCCAAATTAAAGCTTTATTGTTTTGGTCTGGACAAATCTTCAAAGCACATCAACTAAATATAGCCTTGATAAGGTTGAACTAAAGTTAGATCATGGAATATTCTATTTGCTAGAGCTCACCATATTGTGCAGTTGTTTATGTTTCTTTAAGATTAATTATTGGTTTTGATGTGCTTGAAAAGTTTGCCAAGGCCAAATGGCCAAAGCTCAGGTATTGAGATGGAGGAAATTTTAACCTCCTTATATTCTTCTAACCAAAATTGCAACACCGCCTCTATCATTTCCCTGATTCATTGGTGGGTGAACTTTTCTCATGCCTTGCGAGATACTTTTAGGGCCTGTTCATATGGAGAAAGTTTCCCCGGAATTTTCCCGTTTCACCGGGAAAATCGCTCAGCCGAGATCCCGCCTCATATAGCATTACCACATAAAGTAGAACGAGCATTCACATGAGAAAACATTTCCCCTGCTAGCCGTGATCTCGGTTGAACTCTACCGGGATATTTCCCCATATGAACACATTTTCCCGGCTAGGCGGGGAACCTTCTTTTGTTTATCGTTAATCCTTTTCCAATCCTTTGGTGTCAGAGACAAATCGCTATTGTTTTATTCCCCGGCTTGCCGGGGAAACTTTCACCATATGAACAGGCCCTTAGGCATGTTGTAAGAGTTTTCAGTTGCGTCATTCTTAGTGCAGTCATCTATCGTACGGACTGTTGAGTAGTTTCTTTTAGTTTAGAGTTGAGTAAAATTTGTGTCATGTATCAGAATTAATTTACAAGGAGAAATGGTAAGCTGAGCTTTCAAGATCAATAGTTTCACACACAGACTACTAATATCAACAAACAAGGTTATCTATCTTCAAGTTAAAGTAAACCAACAGATTAAAAGCAGCTTAGCTACGGGAACTGGGTCAATCTAAATTTAACCTACAGTGTGTGATATGATTGATCGATGAAAACAACAAGAAGATAAGTGGTGCGTGTTGTTCTTTTTGTGCTATGTTTGGACTATGTCGCTATATCTCGGTTCATTTACTTTAACTATCGATAACGTTTTAAAATGATTAGCCTTGTTGGGGAGATCTGTCGACCTGAATCTTGTGACCGTGTTGATCAAGAAGCCTGGTTCGGCAAAAGTTGTCGAATTTGCGCAGCCGCAGTAGGATTTGGTTGACGGCCATGTTTTTTGTTGTTGTGTTGCTTGCGCCGGTAGAGCTTAGTCATTCTCCAGCGTAGTTTTCACTTGGAGAAATACAGATTTCAACTATAAAATGTCAGGGAAAATAAAGTATGCTGACTGTTAAGTAACAGAAAGTCGTTTGGGACGTACATTTTTGGGCCAAAGCGTCTATAGCGTCAAGAACAAAGACGAAGTATGGAAAAGCAGGCCCAATCAAGGCCTTACAAAAGCACCCTTATTGGCCTTCTTAATCTTATTATGGAGAGTCAATAACACTGCCAACAGAACACATCAATCAGTTTATTATGTTTAGATTTCAACTCAGAGCTGTTACTTGAAATTTGCTCCTTGTACTGTACTGGCTATGCTGTTATAATCTAGTAGAGTGGAAACAAAGCAGACTGACTGGCAAACGGATATCATGATATCATATCAACTGTTTCAACATTTGTTGCAGTTTAACTTACCAGCCACAGGAAGATCAAGAAAAACAGAACATAAACTGTAACAACAAGACTAGAATAAATGTTGTTGTATACCGACATGTGACCAATCCAGTTTAGCACTGAGAAGAAAATATACCAAAGAGGATGTAGAACATTTACATATGAACATTTAAGTATGGTACATACAGTGCATGATAGTAGTCATACGAAGCAAAACCATGTCTCTATGATATGTTGACAACTTTTCTTTTCCAAACTAAACAGAACATAATAAAACAAAACAGCCATTGCAAACATACTTAATGATGAACCAAAACGGAATCAAGAAGACCAGAGAGAGTTCTTGTATGTATATGAGAAATGAAATTTATTTCTCATTGACAACAATTACAGTTAACATCTATAGCACACTCAAGTGTGGAGAAGTACTTTACTCAACATGGAGATTACCATAGACCCGTCAGCTGTTCTGAAAAGAATCAGACTTGAACAATAGTTTGGTACATTTTGTAGAAGTTTTGAATGTGCACTACAGGAAAGGGATAGACACCCTAACACCACTCAATCAAACCTTGCATATAAAAGGTATACAAATAATGTTCCATCCAGGCTCTTTTGTAGAATAGCTAAAACGTCTCTTAAGTGCTTGATAGAAGGCATACAGTGCAACCAAGGATGCATTACTTGCAAAAGTAAATATTCCATGATTTATCAATATTTTTTCTTTTCCAAACAAAACAGAGCAGAACCAAACAGAACTCATCAAATACAACCAACTAATGCAAACATTATCAAAGATGAATTAATTTCCCCCAATTTCCCTATGCTCACACACGGATAGCTGATGTATTGCCTTGAAATTTTCTACCGAATTATCACTCAATTTCTTCATTTTTTAGAATTGCATGTGTGTTTGCAGTATTTTTGTGCTTGCATATTGTGAGATATGATTCTTTGCATGACATTTCTGTTAGAGCTCTAATCCACAAGGAAATCTTCCAAAAGAAACTTTTCCAAATAGTGTCATCATAAAGGTAAGACTGCAGAGTCTTGCAGGGAGATTTGCATACTTTCATGAGGCTGACAAGAGATCTGCAGTCAAGAAATTGCAGGACGGAGTGACAAAGCTTGCCCTATTCAAATAACAGCACAAAATTACTTCCTGGAAACATTGCTGATGATAAGGATGTTGTAGAAGATTCCATTCTTAAACCTAGAGCTCTTTAATTAAGATTGTCAGTGCAACTGACAGTGCTTTGTGCACCCAAGCATGCTCTCAATCTATAATTGAAGTTCTACCATTGTTCCAATGAACATGACAGCTTGGCAATCATTAACCTTGTCAACTCTGAAATAAGTGCACCAGGGACGTAGGAAGCATCTCAAACTTGGAGGGGCACGACACTTCAATGGCACCTTTTTCATTACCCTGAAAGGGCACTTCCTGAAAATAAAAAGGGCACTTCTTTGTTCATTGCAAAATCATGCCCCCAGTGCCCCCCTGTTCCTATGTCTCTGAAGTGCACAACAGCTGCAGACCATCCCAATCTTCAATTTTGTTACCGCAACCCTTGAATTTCTTTCCAAGGAGGGGCTATGAATGGTCCTACACTGAGCCAAAAAGCAAACATTTTTTGTGGACTGTCTTCAAAATATGGCATGATATTGCTCCCTTGATTAGTTGCAACTTGTTCAGGTATTTCAGATGTGGCCAAAGTTACCCACTAATCCCATCAAGTATTTTGCAACATAGATACTTCATCCGCACTTTCCCCACCTGGGAGGGGGGTACTTCACTACTGGGTCAGACGGGGATGTGCGCCAGTTTTGGGTAATTTTTGACCTGAGCATTCTGGGATTGGGATATATTTTCACTGGAAAATTTCTGTGACTGGGGTATACTTTCACTTGGAATTTTCTGGGATTGGGGTTGACTGTTATAATAAAAATTCTGGTAATGGGTGTCGAATGTCCCTATTGATTCAGAACAGATTTGTTCTGTTTGTGACCATAACTGAGAGGAAATCTTTTCTTTCATATTGAAATGGAATGCCCTTCAACGTTGAATTGTTCCTTGTTACTTCTTCAAAATTGTGGGATCGGTTATAAATATCTGACCTATATTCTGGTATAGGGTATCAATATCTGACCAAAATTCTGGGATTGAGTCATAACAGAAATCCTGGTGGTGCACACCCCTGTATAAATTTATAGTGAAGTGCCCCCCCCCCGGGTTTCCCACCCCAAAATACCCATCAGCTGTCACATTCCCATCCCTTGTCACCTCAAATTCCTCCCAAAATACCCCATCCCAAAATACCCACCCTAAAATACCACCCCAAAATAACCACCAAAAATACCCACCCCAAAATACCACTCCACAATACCCACCCAAAATTACATTTTCTCGGTACCCTTTTCTTCCCCTCAAATAAAACACACCTTTCTGTAGGCTTAGGCCCACACTTCAAATATTCAAAAATCAAAAACGATGCTAAAGAATCAAAACCTAGTTTACCAACTCGGCATATCTTAGCCCAAAGCACTATACCACGTGCATTAAAAAAACATCCAACAAATCAATCCACAGTATGAACCTAAAAAGAGAAGCTTCAGAAGA
>REGL01000285.1:281466-296491 GCA_004194395.1 Aurelia aurita complex sp. Pacific
CTTAGGCCCACACTTCAAATATTCAAAAATCAAAAACGATGCTAAAGAATCAAAACCTAGTTTACCAACTCGGCATATCTTAGCCCAAAGCACTATACCAAGTGCATTAAAACAACATCCAACAAATCAATCCACAGTATGAACCTAAAAAGAGAAGCTTCAGAAGATAATGCAGCGAACACCCGAGAAATCGGTCGTTGGCTGGTGAAGTGACTGTGAACGTGAAACTCGATTCCCGCAAAAAGTTAGGCGCGAAAGGCGCAGCTCCTCTTTTTCCCCTGCACAGGACACAAATACGATGATTTGATTGGCTAATTACTCAGCAATGCAACTCAATGCTTTGCGCAGGCTCTATATGCGCAGATTCGAAAACTTTTTTTGTCGTTGATGATAGGCCCAGATTCTTTTGTGTTCAGACAAAGGTTTTTCGAGTTCGTCTCCCCAACAAAGCCGTTGATTAAAGCTTTATTGCTAGGCACTACCGTATCTATTGGCATTTTTTGGACACCTGGAAATTTTATCATTTTAATGTTGCGAAATTTATTCACAGTTTTGTTCAGATGTGTCCTATCATGTCCTGTAATTCATTCTTTTCAAAATGTATTTAGAATTAGTGCAGTAGTGAATGGTGCATTGATTATTATCGAGTTTCAATTTTCTTCAGGACTGGATTGATGTGCTAAGTGGTGGAGAAAAACAACGCGTTGCCGTGAGTAATTGCTACGTTATTTTCCATTGTCAGTTGCGGTTTCTTCTTCGAAGTTCAAGTATTTCACATACTTAGTGAGCCAGAAATTAATACCCAATCTTGAAAAATCCTAGCAACTGAAGAGCTGGATGGATTGCAATTACATTACTTCCACTTGATAACCGAAAGACCGAGATATTTTTAAAATTTTCTTGCGTTTTTATGAGCAACAACAATATAAGTAAAAGAAATGCATTAACAGATTTAAGGGCCAACACTTGATCAAATTACAAAGAAACTGCTCGCAAAGAACAATACCCAAGTCTAGTTCATTTCTCTCTAGAGGTATAGAGAATACATCTTGAAACAATTACTCAAGTTGTTCAATCCCATCGCAATAGATATGCTAGCGATATCTGTTACTCGTGAAAAATTAAGTTTTTTTCATTGTCCTTGGTGAGGAGTTTCCTTGCGATTTGATCAAATGTTTGGGCCCCGTTTCCGAGCATTTTGCAACCGAGAAATTTTCATACAGTCGAATCTACCTACATTTTCAGTGCTAATGAAACCGTGAGAATAATTACAACAATTACAATATGCTTTAATCTTTCATCTGTCAACTAGAGTACTCTCCACCTCGGTGGTATGAATTTTCAAAAGCGGAAACTTTTTCTGGTTCATCTGATATATATTGTAAGCACATTTAGAAAACTGTAGAAAACAATTTATTTGTGTGTAAAGCCATGGGAAAGTTGAAATCAAATATTTGAAGTAAATTATTATTATTCTTACCTTGGGTGCTGGGACAATTTAACTATATTCGTTTGTATTTGATGTTCTCGATCAATGAAAATGATAGGAACACAAATAGTGCATGTCTCATTTTGTTCTTTGTTTAGACTAAATCGCGATATCTACGTGCACTTATTCTACACTGCAAATATTTTACGTTCGAAAATGTTAATGAGACTCTTCAAGTATTAAGTAGAGACTTGTACTTTCCGAAAACGTATTTACGGACCGTAGAAATTGATCGGTTAACTGTCATGACAGTGAAATCTCTTAATAGGCGCAAGGTATAGAAAGACAGCTGATAAAGCCGCATAAATACCTGCATTTGGTTGGGTGATAAATTATTTTTTCGATTTGGTGCAGAAAATATGTAGTGCTGAATGATTCGATGAAGCATCCAAGAGAATCAGATCTTTTTTAGCCGATATTGGGATGTTCCTCGCTCAACAGCCAATTTTACTTGCTAAATAACTTGTAAATAACTTGTAAATAACTTGTAAATAACTTGTAAATAACTTGTACAAAACTTGTAAATAACTTGTAAATAACTTGCGAAATAACTTGTAAATAACTTCTAAATAGCTTGTACATAACTTGTAAATAACTTGCTAAATAACTTGTAAATAACTTGTCAATAACTTGTAAATAACTTGTAAATAACTTGCAATTTGTTGCTAAATTACTAAAATTATAACACTTGAATACTTAGATTGCAGTTATTATTCATTTTCCGAAGGCTTAGGCTGACAAACAACTGATCATGTCGGACGATCGCTTACTTTTCTCGTACGACTTCTCCAGGTTGTGGAAACTAGGGGGAAAATCGCCTGTTCCAGAAAGTTTAAGAAGGTTTTCAAGAAAGCAATGGGACAGGCTACATGTAAAAATAGTGCCTGTTAGTTTCTTCCAGCATAATTGATTTAGATACCATGTATCTTGTTATATTATTGAACTCTATCTTTATCGGTTAACTTATATAAAATGTTAGCTATGTCGATGTAATCGAATGAAAATATTTCCGGTGTCTCGAGAAAAGTACCCCTTTTGACTAGACAAAGGGGGACTCTCCGAGTATATTACATAGCTACATTTGTTGACAGCCAATTTGAATGCACATACCGCGCATATTAAAACTGTTCTCCAAACACCAGAGATACGAGTTCGCAAATTCAACGTTTAGATTGCACGTTGAACCAGAGGTTTGAAAAGGGCCTGCAATGATTTAATATCACGGGCATTTTCTAAAGAGACTTTGGACTCATGGCCAACCCGCTGCTCCTTTTCTATTCTTTGATACATAACAGTTTGCAATGGAATATAAGTATTAACTGATTTCTCATAAGAAAGGTAATATCAAGAACAATTGAAACATCTCAAACTAGAATTCTTTTCAAAATGAAAACCAGTGGCGGACACTTTGCCAAATATTGGGGGGGGCGAAGCTATTGTTTTGGTTAAAAAGCATTGTTTGTTTCTATTGTTTTTGAACAAAAGATCTTTGTTCTAGGCAACATTTGGGGGGGGCAATCGCACCCCCTCGCCCCCCAGGTGTCCGCCACTGATGAAAACTAATAATCAAAGTTGAAGATTCCTTTGCAAAATTCCCATGATATCAAATCACGGCTCTCTTTTCGAAAACTCTGGTTTGAGATGCACTATATATTTTGACTTTGCAAACTTGCATCTCTTGTGTTAAGCGAACAATTTTAAATGCAACTTATTTGCATTCAAATTGAAGATTACTAAATGCAGCAATGCACTTGGAATGTCCCGTGGTCCTATTGTGTTGTTCCTTTGCGAAGTCAAAAAGGGGTACTTCTTTTTAACCACCCGATATGACATGCAAATTTCATTATATATCAAATGTATGGTATGATCTAAATTTACTCATTTGATATTTTTCAAAATCAACCTATCTTCTGTATCCTTTTATTTTCTGTATCATTTTATTAGATGGCAAGATTGTTTTACCACAAGCCCCAATTTGCAATCCTTGACGAATGCACAAGTGCAGTGAGCGTCGATGTCGAAGGATTCATGTATTCCCATTGTAAAGAAGTACGTATGACTAATTTGTTCTCAGATAATTTTAGTGGTATTACGTCCATTTGTTCAGTCGATGTCGAAGGATTCATGTATTCCCATTGTAAAGAAGTACGTATGACCAATTTGTTCTCAGGTAATTTCAGTGCTATTATGCCCATTTGTTCAGTCGATGTTGAAGGATTCATGTATTCCCATTGTAAAGAAGTACGTATGACCAAGATAATTTCAGTGATATTATGTCCATTTGTTCAAATCAACAGCCAGCAAACAAAATTTTGATAACTGTTATTGTATGGTGATAAAGACCTTTCTAGTGACGTTAATGAGCATTTACTCAAACTGACTCTAAATTTCATTCACAAAACTGGTCGGTTTGACTAAAATAGTTCCACATTTTTGTTTAACACAACAGACTCACCAAGTCCCTTCTTTTCGTTGGCTTGTAAGTCTGCTTCACATTGGATGTTAGGCACATTGGGTACAGAATCCATCCACTCTGAAGTCGAATCTTCAGATCATCCATATTGTGGAAAAGACCTGACGTCATGTCTGATTTTTTAAAGTTTCATACAATTATTGTTTTCAACCGGACCTGTTTAAAGTAAAGTAAAATTAAAGAAAATCACTGAACTAAACTGAGAACAATAGAAATTAACATACCTAATTTACAATATAATACAATACAAAGTGTATGAAAAAGAGCGTAAAAATTAAATCAAAATTACTCCTCCCCCCCCCCTTCTATAGTCATTCTTTAAAGATTCTCAGAGAAGGTGCCAATTTTGTTTCTCTTTCTAGATTTGTCCGTAGTTTCGCCCCGTGATAAGAAAAAGCCTTTTGACCATTGATCGTTTAGATTAACCGTATCCTAAGATCAGTTTCTGATGAGCACAGAAACCGTTTTCTGTCATCTGACATTTTATGAATAATTTCCTCTAGTGGTCTAGGGCAAGCGTATTCAGAGATTTGTAAGCTAGCGTGACGGTTTCTTTTCTTACAAGATTACTGATAGTTTACCAGCCAAGATTCGGAATTAGTGGAGCAGCAGAAGCATCGTATAGGCTGTTTGTTACAATTCTACCGATCCCGTTGTTCAGTATTATCGTTGCTCAGAATTAGCAGCCCGACATATAAAATGAAATCAGCTTCAGTGTTTTTCATAACAATCTCTTATGTGTATCTTTTTGTAGCTGTATATGTAAGTTTAGTTTAGTTATATATTCTTTAGGTAATAACCGCGGGGTTGTCATTGTCTTTGCTGTCCATTGCTATTCATGCATTGAAAATGGCACGAGAACACGATAAAGAGTCTTGCTACGATAAAGAGGCGAAAAACAATCGCACAGCCTCGTTTTTGTGTGTGCGATATGACGTCACGTCGCTCAAATTGCTTATTTGAATACGTAATTTCACAAGAAGAAGGCGAAAAATAGTGGGAAAAGTATCATACATCATTCGTAGCAGTATTATCTTGTTGCAAGGTTAAAAGCTTGCATATTGCAGAGAGCAGAAAATCTAAAATAACCCATTCAAATCGAAGTTGCACACACAATGTCAACAAAGGCTAGCCTAAGAATGAGATTTTTATCTTGCTAGGAAACAATGCTCTGTCTGAGTTATTTCTTTGTTCTATTTATAGAGGAGCCTATTAGCATAGGTTCCAAATCTTTAACTCGGTGAAAAAAGGTGGGTGTATAATTCAATGACCTATTTCTTCTGATTGAATGGCTTGAATGAAATTTTAGATACTTATCTATAATTCTACCGTTGGACTTTTCAAAACTTTTGAATATTTTTGGAAATTGCGGTGTATCTTACATTTCAACTCATTTGAGGATGTGACGTCATCAAATTTCTAAATCATAAACCAGATGAGTGACAGACTTTTGCTTGATACCGTATTGTAGGCATTCATAAACTATGGTTTTCTTCGAAATTATTTCATGTTACGTCAAACAGTTCAGAAATTACGATGGTTTTAAGTTTTTTTGAAAATTTTTCTTGAATTCTTGAAAAAGAAGAAAAACACTCTAATTCTGAAAATATCGAAGATTTCAGAAACTTCCAACGGTAGAATTAGAGAGAATTAGCTAAAGTTTCTTTGAAGTCATTCAGTTCAAGGAATTAGGTCACTCAATTTTACACCAGCCTTTTTAAAGATTTGAAACCTATGCTGAGCCTATTTACCATTGCACACTTGCTTTAATCATACCAACCCCGGACTTGTCCTTTAAGACATAATAGCCGACCGCTGGTTTTAGTCATCAGGCAAATTTGGTTTTCTGAAGGTGATAGCTGCGGCACAATTTTTTTTTGGATCACCCTGTACTAACAACACAGCTAGCCATGAATAATTTAATGGCACTCCGAAAGTTGTTAATTTCTTTGACAAACAAGAACGAATTAAAGACAGAATATTGGTTATTACCAAAAGGTTGAAAAGTCGGAACAAGAAATTTAACAAGGTTGCAATTATTGGTTCCTGTTGCTGACATTATAGGCCGAGGTGGGCAATTATCCCAGCTTTTGTTATGTTTGTATGGACAACTTCTGTTATATTTTTATGGAAAGAAAAAGACTGCAATTTACCCTGTAAAGGTATACATTATATCATGAAACAATCGAATACTTTTGCATCACCATCCAAACATATCAGAAAGGAATCTAGCAAAACCTGTCTTATGTAAACAAAGAATTTTCTAAACANAATGCTCTGTCTGAGTTATTTCTTTGTTCTATTTATAGAGGAGCCTATTTACCATTACACACTTGCTTTAATCATACCAACCCCGGACTTGTCCTTTAAGACATAATGGCCGACCGCTGGTTTTAGTCATCAGGCAAATTTGGTTTTCTGAAGGTGATAGCTGCGGCACAATTTTTTTTGAACACCTTGTACTAACAACACAGCTAGCCATGAATAATTTAATGGCATTCCGAAAGTTGATAATTTCTTTGACAAACAAGAACGAATTAAAGACAGAATATTGGTTATCACCAAAAGGTTGAAAAGTCGGAACAAGAAATTTAACAAGGTTGTAATTATTGGTTCCTGTTGCTGACATTATAGGCCGAGGTGGGCAATTATCCCAGCTTTTGTTATGTTTGTATGGACAACTTCTGTTATATTTTTATGGAAAGAAAAAGACTGCAATTTACCCTGTAAAGGTATACATTATATCATGAAACAATCGAATACTTTTGCATCACCATCCAAACATATCAGAAAGGAATCTAGCAAAACCTGTCTTATGTAAACAAAGAATTTTCTAAACAAAAAGCATGAAACTAAGGTCTAACTATTCTATTTTTGGCAAGGAAGATAAGAGCAAACATTCCCTGTGCTGTATGAGACTGTATAGGAGTAAGGTAGCATTGGGTGAAATTTCTCTTACGAAGGTCATTATACAGTACATTGCTTTTATATGTTGCAGAATCTTCCTGAAGTAATTCAATTCATCAAACTTTCCTATGCTCAAACAATTGATATCAATTTCCAAACCCTGCGTAGCAGTAAATATGACATTTCAGTATTTAAGACCCTGAATGTTCCAACGGATACATCACCTTGCAATACCAAGTCCCCCGCCTGGGCTTTAACATTTATTGTTGATCAAAGCTTTCCATATCTCCTGAATAAGTTTAACGTTTAGAATTGTAGATACTTATAATGCTCCGTGCAGTAAATAGTAATCTTCCCTAAGATCTTGAATAAATTGTGATATTATTGGTAAACTCGTTACAGGTTGGAATCACCCTCTTCACAGTATCACATAGAAAATCGTTATGGAAGCATCACGAGGTTCGTATAACGTGTCGATCATTTATCAACTAAAAATAACCTTTAGCTAAATGTCAACTTCTGGGTAATATCCATACTAAATGGAGCAGTGTGAAGGGGGCCTGGAACGTCAGATATTCAGTTCGATATGTGTGGGAAAGGGGGGGGGAGAGCAATTCACGACCAATTGGTTTTTGAATAGTTTCTAGTTTTTCAAACACCAAAACTATATTTTGACTCTCCCGATGTAGACTCACAAACATCGGAATAATTTCTGCCAAATCAGACATCGAGCTCCGAAGTTAATTTGCAAAATTTGTTCTTGCAGTATGTTCTCTACATGGATGGACGAGGTGGTTTTCAGTTCGAACCGATGGAAGCGTGCAGTATTGATTTTGGTTCTTAGATACTTTACGGAACTTGGAATGTCATGTCTAGCAACTTATGCACTTTGCATTAATTTCAAGGAGCTTCGACTTTGACGTGGCCCGTAGGTCATGACAATGAAGTGGATAAATAATATTGAATTATAGATTGTATTGGCTGATTTGCATGCACAAGAAAATTTGCTTGAAGAAGTTGTTTTATAAAGGTTAGAAATGGTATTTCTTTAATGATATAATTAGCTAATCATTCTATTTGTAACATACTCATTTAGCAAGCCATAGGATTGTATACCGGGTGTCCCAAAAAAGTGCTCCTGGTTGAAAAATCACCAACATTTTATTGTAAGGTCGATTATCAGATTTCCTTTCTTTTTAAGTAGATCGAGGACTTAAGTAGAGATTAGAGATTAAGTAGATCTTGTGATTGGTTTTAAAATTAGTATATCTGGCTCTTTTTAGAGCTGCCTGGTTTTGAAGCATACTACCAATAGCACTGATGATTACATAAGTAAGTTTTTTTATATATTACGCTGCTACCAGTTTGGTCATAGATGTCGGAAAGAAACGCATACTATTATTGAAGACTTTAAGGAAAGTGAGCGATCTCAGTATAATGGCTCTTAGACAAGATTAACGATGCTGCTTAAAGAGTATAGCTCAGAATGAGGTTTTTCAATGCGTTACTTCATACCATTGAAAGGGAATGTACATCGTTATGTATGTATGAATCATTTGCCACCATTAAAATACTTACAAGTTTTATAATATAAAAATTGATACAATACGATATATAAGGTTAAAAACGTAAAGGAAAACACCCCTAATTACAGTGGCAGGGATAGCATTAAAAGGTCAAGATGACCTTAATTCCATAATGGTCCCTTTAGATGTGCTGGAACAACGAAAAACGTTAGAAAAAAAATGCAAAACCGTAGTCAAAAGCTGGCCCGGCCCAAGTTGAATATATAACGTACTGTATTGGACAACTTTGACGCGTGCAGTTTCATTGTGCAGCTAAAGAAACGATTGATGCATAGGCGCATATTTAGCCTATTTATAGCAGCCACGAGATATAGCTTTCAGTAAGTTCCATTTAAGTAAAAACCCAAAGTTTTACTATAATTTTGAAATCTATTTGGATCATCGAAAAAAGAGATTAGAAAGACAAATTTATATGACAGGTTTGTTGATCGAATTTTGGCGATTTTTCAAACTGGAGTACTTTTTTGGGCACCCTGAAGATAGTTGAGATAAAAATGAAAATAGCCAACCATTACTGCACAAGAGTTTAAATTTGCATCTTAAATGCAACAGTCATAAGCTCGATATCTTCGAAATGCCATTGCTTTGTAATGTTACCAAAGCATAAGTGCTCCATCTTTCCTGGAAAGAAAAATACTGGGTGCACCAAAATAAACTATGCACCTTTGACAGGCCACACTAAATCGCACACTCGACCGATTCTGAAGATTTATGACTTAATCTCTAGCAGAAAGCCTTAATTAGATTCTAGGACTTTTTGCAATTTTCTCCGTTTTCAGTTTTTAGAGCTGGAAGCGAGATTCTTAAAGTGTTTGTTTTCGAAAACAACTAAAAACGATCAATAAACGTTGATCAAATTTTAAAAGACTCAACATGAATGAACAAAGAAAAAATATTTCCAAGGTGATTTGGGGATTTAGTACGAGCTCTCAACTGATCGATTTCTAAATCCCAAATCACCACAAACAAGTTCTCTCTTTAACCATTCATGTTGATGCTGTCGAAAACTTGATCGATGTTTTGATCGTTTTAAGTGTTTTCGAAAACTAAAATTTTAAGAAGCTCGCGTCTAGCTCTAAAGACTGACAACAACAAAATTTGCAAAAAATCTCAGTATCTAATTCAGGCTTTCTGCTAAAGATTAAGTCATCAATCTTCAAAACCGGTCCAGTGCACGATTGATCGTGGCCTGCCAAGAGTGCATAGTTTATTTTGGCGCACCAGGTATTCATACGAGTTAAAATCTTGACAATTTCTATCGATTTCCATCTGGCCGTTTTGGTATTTTCCAGTTTATACTTTGAAATATAACTTATTCATCGTACTATTAATTAAAATCCCTTAAGGTATGATATTTCAGCACATCCATAAGTAGAATTTGGCAGCTTTGGTTTGTTGTATGCGTTTGTCTTCTGTTTCTCGATAAAATTAACCCCCACTACACTAAATCTTCAAAATCGGTCTTATGTACGATTTATCGTGGCCTATCAAAGTGGACAGAATCCGAGACATAAGTTGCAATACCACTGAAATACCTCTGACAATCCAATAAGGAATATTACTGACATGCACGACAATCTTGAATTGTAAGATTGAGCACAATTTTGAACGAGTTGCAAGTGTCATACCAAATTGGACCACCCCGTTCTTCATTTAAAGCTATCCAATCGGCTGAAGATGGCTAAATTGATATGATAAACAGTCATCTCGCCAATAAGTTCTCAGCATTTACCGGGGACGTATTTCAAAGAATGTTTTAGGAGGAGAGGCTTTAAAGAGCAGCAGCCAAAAGTATTACCAGGACAATTTTTTCTTTTACATCAAGGCTTTTTAGTATGCTTAAAACACCAGATATGTTGGGATATACGTTGAAAAAAGACGAAGAAAAAATCAGTCAAACAGAGAATCATATGTATTCACGCAAATAACAATAAATTGGAGGGCTGATTTCGCAAAGAATGTTTTTGGGTGGGGGCTCTTTCGTGNGCCAATAAGTTCTCAGCATTTACCGGGGACGTATTTCAAAGAATGTTTTAGGAGGAGAGGCTTTAAAGAGCAGCAGCCAAAAGTATTACCAGGACAATTTTTTCTTTTACATCAAGGCTTTTTAGTATGCTTAAAACACCAGATATGTTGGGATATACGTTGAAAAAAGACGAAGAAAAAATCAGTCAAACAGAGAATCATATGTATTCACGCAAATAACAATAAATTGGAGGGCTGATTTCGCAAAGAATGTTTTTGGGTGGGGGCTCTTTCGTGGGGGGGGGGGCTTATTCAAAGTTAGGGGGCTTATTCAAGGGTTTACGGTATATGATACTTTTCAAAAGTTTTATCTTTAGTAATTTTGATAAAGCATAACCAGCCACAAATAAAATACTCTGCCCGTCTGGTACGTAGCTCACTGAATATCTTTTGAGCTAATCTGGCACGGGTAACTCGGGTATCATGGATTTTTTTATGCTAGGTCTTGAGGTAAAAACCTCACTATTATATAGTTAAGGACAAAAGGCTCATTGAGACAAATCTAAAGCATTGATCCATGACGCAGTTCGACAGTATTCCTCTTCTCAATCTGGAATCCTTTCAATATTTGCGCTTGTGCTTTGGATATTGGTTGTGTTTTATCGAAGTGGGGAAGAAGAAATATTGGAAAACTGCCGAATCTATTCTGACATTGTTGGTGACTAATTGAAGAAAAGGGTAGGCAAATTTGGTGTGACAGGCGCAACTCGTGTAAAATTGTGCTCGATCATTTGATGTGATATTAGAGGCTATGTCAGTGGTATTCCCTATTGCATTCATTCAAGCCTCTTTTGTTCCAAACTGGTACACTTCTCGGAAACCTACTAGATATTCCTTTCGCCACCTGCTCCAAAAGTGACTCAATTTGCGAGTTAGATCTAAAAACCTTCAAGACAAGCTAGATTTATTTTCATCATAATCCTTTACAATAGGATCAATGCCTTTAGATAGCGGTGAGAATCGCCGCCCAAACAATAATTGAAAAGGCATCAAAACTTCTACTCCTAGTTCTTCATACTGGTAAGTAAGGGATCGTAAATTCAAAGTGTTCTCAGTCTCAGTCAAGACAGTGTTCAATTCATCCAAAGAGAGCTTCGCATCTCCTGAAACCTTCCTAAGTCATCTTTTGACCTGCCCCACCATCCGCTCATACTGCCCGCCCCACCACGGAGAAAGCTCTAAATTGAATTTCAATTAATACTTTTGGACTCCAAGAAGTCTGCACAAACCTGACCTTTCAGCAGTTTCTTGAGCAACTGAAAGTCTTTGCGTTGTCTGATAGAATCATTGCAGGTGTGCCTATTCTGGCACAAAGGCGACGCAAACAACAAATAAAAGTAGGCACACGTTATATACATACATTACATACATTGTTATCATTTATACGCGAAACCCCTGCAGCTAAAAACCTAATACATCTTTTTCTAATTAAAAATAAATGAATCATTATCTAAAATAGAAAAATGTGCTGTTCTTCCAGAGGGTCGTGCCTCAGGTTGTTTGTTCTTTAGCATTTTCAGCTCGTCAAGTGCGCTTTTAGTTCTTTTTTGAAGCGCTCGAGTGTTTGGATTTCTCTAATATTAGCTGGGATATTGTTCCAAGCCTTTAAGGCAGACTAGTAAAATCCTTTTTTGGCATGCTCAGTTTTAAGCCTGGGGATCTGGAGATCCTTGCAATTCCTTGTTTCATAATTTGAGTATGCGAGTCAATATTGGTACTTATCCCAAAAGCTTTCCGGACTCAACTTGTTCAGAATCTTATATGCCATCACAGAACGATCAAATCGCATACGATTTTCAACACTAAGCCAATTAGATGACAATTCGTTCTTAATGCGTGCATTTTCTATCATTGAGTGAGCCCTGTTATGCAGACGTTGGAGGGTATCTAATTTTGTTTTTGAGACACTTTCCTAAATAACATTTGCATAGCGAAGATGACTTTCCACGATTGCGTGGAATGCACTACACAATTGTGATTGGCTAAGTAATTGACTAATTCAAGATGCAATGCTCTTGTATTGCTGCAAGAGAATAATGCAATTTAAACTTTACAGATTCTACCTCCATTTGCCTTGTAGTTCAACGACCCTGCAAAATCTATTCCAACACTGCCTCTGAAAATCTGGTAATGGAGCAGTTGATGGAGGAGACAATGCTTTCCTTCAAGTTTCCTGTAAATANTAATTAAAAATAAATGAATCATTATCTAAAATAGAAAAATGTGCTGTTCTTCCAGAGGGTCGTGCCTCAGGTTGTTTGTTCTTTAGCATTTTCAGCTCGTCAAGTGCGCTTTTAGTTCTTTTTTGAAGCGCTCGAGTGTTTGGATTTCTCTAATATTAGCTGGGATATTGTTCCAAGCCTTTAAGGCAGACTAGTAAAATCCTTTTTTGGCATGCTCAGTTTTAAGCCTGGGGATCTGGAGATCCTTGCAATTCCTTGTTTCATAATTTGAGTATGCGAGTCAATATTGGTACTTATCCCAAAAGCTTTCCGGACTCAACTTGTTCAGAATCTTATATGCCATCACAGAACGATCAAATCGCATACGATTTTCAACACTAAGCCAATTAGATGACAATTCGTTCTTAATGCGTGCATTTTCTATCATTGAGTGAGCCCTGTTATGCAGACGTTGGAGGGTATCTAATTTTGTTTTTGAGACACTTTCCTAAATAACATTTGCATAGCGAAGATGACTTTCCACGATTGCGTGGAATGCACTACACAATTGTGATTGGCTAAGTAATTGACTAATTCAAGATGCAATGCTCTTGTATTGCTGCAAGAGAATAATGCAATTTAAACTTTACAGATTCTACCTCCATTTGCCTTGTAGTTCAACGACCCTGCAAAATCTATTCCAACACTGCCTCTGAAAATCTGGTAATGGAGCAGTTGATGGAGGAGACAATGCTTTCCTTCAAGTTTCCTGTAAATAAAGCAACGTGTTGAGATATTTTCACATACGGTCTACCCCTATTGTCCCAACATCTGGACCTCCATTCTGATAGGGTGGCTCTTAATTTGCAGTGGTGAACCCCTGTTATGGCACTCTAACACTGTCAATTCTGTTAGCTTGTGGTCTCTGGGTAAAATAATAGGAAACTTATCTTCTGTTTCCATGTCAGAATTTTCTTGTCTTCCGTGACAAACTAGAATCCCTTTTCTTTCTCTGAGATCAAGATTTGTACATGTTTCTTGAAATTTGGAATTTGCTTAAGCTCCACCTGAGCATCTTTAGTCAAAATCGTTTCTGAATTATCTATTTCACTCATACCAAGCAATCCTACACTCTACTGCTATTTCCTTCTCTTTTAAGCTTCAGATTCTCAATGAAGCGTATCACCCAAGCTGACACTCTCAAAAGCTTCTTCAGGGAACTGAAATTGTTGACAGTAGTACTTTCATTCAGTCTTGCCTGCTTTGCTGTCACTACACTCATAACATTGGTCTTTTTCTCTCTTCGTTTACGTCTTCTGAATCAGTCACATGTGTATCTCTAGGCCAATGTGCCTTTCCTTTCCTGAGCCAGTGTGAGCCTTCCCATCACAGTTTGCTGTCCCTTGATTGGCTGGCAGTTACCACTCTAGAACTTAGGTCTTCTGGGCGTGTCTACCCCACTCACATGTTCCCATTCATCTTTCCTAGAAAGTTTCAGAATCTCATTTACCCTGTGCTGGACAAATTGCTTCACTTGGTCCTGATTGTAAATCCAGCACAGAACAGTCTTGCTATCTAACCAGTTCTTGACACAATCAATTTTTACCTAACTCCTAACTGTATTCATCAGAACAGCTAAAATCCTAGCAGACATTAACTCTAAAGATGATATCGTGAGACTCTTAAGTGGGGCTACTCTGGTCTTAGAACATGTCACTTTGGTTAATATTCCCTTTCTTGTCTCTTACACCAGATAAATGACTGCGCTGTGTGCCTTTTTACTTGCATCATAGGATCCATCTATGCAATTGGCATGACGATCAAAAATGCCTTCTCTATATCCCCTACCAGTGCTACCTTATTCTCCCTAAATCCCAGAAGGATGTCAAACATAAGGAGTGTCATAGGGGGACCATCATGAAGGCAACCATTTTGAGACACACCTGACTTTCTGGCTTTACATGAGGCATAAAAAAAACTCGTTATCTTTTTGGTATCTGCCTCTTCTCTGATGACTGCTTGGTTTGCCAAGTAATGGACATTTCTGCACTTTCCAATTCTAAAATTCCTTTCATTATAGTCAATACAGATACGGTAAAGCTCTTGGAGTTACGATTGATTCAAAGTTGAATTTTCGGGATCACGTAACACACATTTGTAAAAAGATGAATCAGAAAACAGGGGCTTTTTCTCGGATTGCACGATATCTTGATGTAGACAAGGCCAAAATACTCTACCATGCATTTATTCTCTCAAACTTCAACTACTGCCCGTTAATTTGGATGTTCTGTGGGAAGACTGCAAACAACACAATCAACCGTTTGCACAAACGTGCACTGAGAGTTCTGTATAGTGACTATGATGCATCGTTTAAAGATCTCTT
>REGL01000286.1:10348-20837 GCA_004194395.1 Aurelia aurita complex sp. Pacific
CAGACAAAGGTAGAGACACTTTGGTGAAAAATTGGAGTTGCTGGTCTTTTTTCGTAAATTTGTCAGACAACGGTGGAACCGCTTAAGTGAAAGTTTGAGATACTGCTCTTTTGTGCGTAAACCTGGCGGACAAAGGTAGAACCTCCTTACAGGCCTAGGCGCTATCGTGTCACCTCTGTAATACACATCTCTAATCTAAAATAAAACGGTGGATTCTGATGCATTTTGAGGTGCTGAACACGAATAAAAAAGTTCACATCTCTAGGGGGCGCAGTTTTTTCAAAAGCCGGGGGCCTAAGTTTTGATGACGTCACAATAGCCTTTCTGGAAAAATGTGTGATAATTGAATTTGAATTGTTTAGCCCCCAAGAGATCAATCTGATGAAATAGTTTGTATTGGAAACATATGTTCCAGCTCTTATAATTTCTGATCTACAAGCCTTTAAAGTTTTCAGAAATTGCTGACTCAGCTTTTTTTCGTAATTTTTATTTTCGGATACATACATCCAATTTTTACTTGCAAAATATCGTTCGATTCAGCTCAACGAGGTCTATAAGGTAGCGCTAATTGTATCTGTGTATACTGTTCTGATTTTGTTTCACAGATGGAACAAATTTCCTTTGTTCCATGTATGTTTATTCACGGTTGATGATGTAAAATGATAAGATTTCGGTATGTTGTGGATGAATAAAGGTACAATAGGGTTAAAGGTAGGCTGCGGAATAATTTGCTTCAAAAGCCAAACTCTTTAATTTTTCATTTCTTATACTGTAAACATAGATGCAATTTCAAATCAATGTGTATTTAGTTAACAAGATTGTAAAGTTTGACATGGCCCCCGCTAAACCAGTCCTCCCGACTGATGAGGCTACCGTTTAAAAAAAATGAAAACTGAAATAAAAAAATGAGACTTCTTTGTTTGTAGAAGAGAAGTTGAACTCTGGCAGCAGCCCAGCACATATAACTTAGACCCTTTTCAATTTGCCTTGTACTTATAAATCTGTTCAGTCACTATCTTCACTGTTGGAAGAGCTATCATAATTGCCTAGTAGCAATAACGACGTTGATGGCTCACTAGCTTTGGAACAATCAGTCTTCTTCGTTTCTGAATCAAGAGATACGACCGTTGCATTCGTGCTTAACGCAGAAGATTCCTCCTTTTTAATACCTGGTCGAACTACAGTGCTTTCTGCTTTCAAGTTAGAAACATCTTCTTGTCGAACAGTGGTGCTTTCTGCCTTCTTGTTAGAAAGCTCTCCTGGTCGAGCTACCGTGCTTTCCGCCCTCGAGCTAGGGGTTGGTTTGTTGCTGGCTTGTTTCTTTACTCGCACGATGCTTGCAGCCTTTATTTTTGAAAATGCAACCACACCATGCTCTTGTTTCGGCTTCTTCTTTGGCTTCGTTGATTCTTCTTCCTGTTGAGAAACAAAGGAAAAACGTTAACATATACCGGGTGAGTCAGAAAAAGTTCACACGTTTGGAGGGCTGTGGAATAAAAGGTGTGCAGCCGAAATTTAAAAGGAAATGTCAATCAATCAGTCAAAGGCTAATTTAGATGTGAAAATTAGACTAATTATATGTTCGTAGGTTATCGCTATTGATAGACTGATGGACGCTATAACTACGACTCATGGACATACGCTTCCAGAAACGGACATGGCCTAAATGATCTGCTATTTTTTCTCGAAACCACCGACCCTAAATCGCCGCAAAAAGTGGTTATCCTGAAGTGCTACACTGCAAAACAAGCTATCAGTACTTAAATGAATGTTTCTTTAAGCTATTATAGCAAAAAACTCTTACCTATAAGTGCTATTTTGGTTATTTGGGGGCGCAAAAGATCTCGTAAACTCGCTCGTTACTTTGAGATTTTGATCGTTGCAGCAGTTCAGTCGAACGCGTTGTTCGAACGCTTGCTTTTGTTTGCCTTTGGCGGGAAGTTTGAATTGAAGAAGAATCAGCCAATCCCATCAAGTTATCTCAAGTCTTGCATCCTGATTGGTCCAGGAACAAATTTGTTCCTGGCGAGAATTGTTTTGTCGTTTTGAGAAGAGTTTGTCCATAAGGCCCTCAACTGGAGCGACAACAACAACATCAATTCACTTCAATTAGATAAGCGTAAGTTGAGGGTCCTTGTGTAGTGAGGCTATGTGAAAATTTGTTTGGTAAAATCACTCATCATTTAGACCTAGAAATTAGCAAAATGCTGGTAAATGGTTGGTAAGGGAATGAGAATTCCATGTTCGATTCTGGTCGATGATTTACTTGTCATTGAAATTTAAATTCAATACCTCAAAAGAAAAGTGATTTCAAGAACAACTCATTTAATTTCGGTGACTTCAGAGAGGGAGCTAAAAGAGGGGGAAGATTATCAAAGAGCGGGCTTTTTCACAAAATCAAAACAAGGACAGAACTGATAAAATTTCAGTTACTTCACCCCACATTTCGTGGAATCAACGTAAAATGTTTAGAGTCAAATAAACAAACCTGACACAGTTTTATCCCAAATCATGTCGAAATTAACATTCAAACTTGTTGAGCTAAATAAATGGAAATATTTTTGTGACCTCCGGCATTTGAAATAAGCAGAGGGGTATAATAGAGATAGGGAAAATTCAAAATTTTGGCTTATAGCGGAAGGGGCTTATTGGAGAGGGGAGCTTAACAGAGCTTTTAAGGTAAACTCTGATGTAAAACGCAATATGAAAAAACAGCACATACCTCCATCAAAAGATCTGTGGCAATCCTTTTTCTATTTCCTTCGTCTTCTATCGCGGGGGGTTTATTTACATTTCTAATTTGGCAATCATCATCATCGTCATCATCTGCAGCGAAATCATCGATTCTTTTTACGTAGCCGTCATCGTTATTTCCAAATACTGACCTGAAAGAAAAGAAATCACGTAAACTCTCTTCTTCAGAGACGTAGGGATCGGGGAGGGGGGAGCACCCCCAAGATTTTGCAACAAACCAAACAATGCCCTTTTTGTCTGAAGATGTGCCCCTTTTGAAGACCAATGCAGACTCAAGGACAGCACTTCGTTTAATTCTGTAATTATTTACTTTGTGATTTGGTAATGTTTACTTCTCACCTTGTTTCGTTGTGAAGAAAACCAGATATCTATCAGGATTCACAATACGTATTTTCTTCTATATATCGCATTCTTACCGTTAAAATTCAGTGCATATCAAAGCGTCCTTCTTAAGAAAAAAAAGCCCTTGAATTGCCGTGCCCCACCAAGTTTAAGATGCTTCCTACGTCCCTGCTCTTCTTTCATATTAGTACAGTACATTTTAGTAAGTATCTGCAATGAAACTCGATTTTATACGTACAGCAAATACGTCGTTGGAACCTTATTCTTGAGCAAAATTAAAGGGAAGCATATGAAAGTGGCCCAAGCCACTTGCGGTCGAATTCTAGCCTGTCAGATATCAGTATTTCCTGTTGACGTAGATCAATTAACGAAATATGGTGCGGCACGTGTCATGGCCTATTGTCTTTGTACGGCTATTTCTATCAAGGGCTTATATATGCTCAGATTCCCTTTACACGTCTTTTTTTTATAAGAAACTTGGATCANCAGCAAAATCTGTTGCAGTATTGCGTCTCTCTAAGAGAATGGGGGCAAGATCCACCGCACGAAGCACCTGAATGCAAAATATACAGAAATTAATCAAAGAAGCAACGGCGAATGTTGTAAAACAAAGCACACAGTTTGGTGATTTGACAGCTGGGCTAAGTGATTTGACAGCTGGGCTAAGCTGGGAAAATATCCTGGTTTTTTAATAGTTTGGGCATGAGTCCTTGTTTATGTACCCTGGGTACCAGCCTCTCTAACATAAAAACGAGAGGCTGGTACCCAGGGTATTGTTTATGGTACACGTTTTTTTATAAGAAACTTGGATCAGCACTTAGTACTAAAAGTTTCTTAATTTTGCATGAAAAATTCGGTGTTTTAGTAGTAAAAGTTTCTTAATCAGTTTCTTATTTTTTTGGGCCTAAAATTGCGGTATTCTTCGAAGTTGAGCCTTCTTCTCGAGAAAGGGGTTCCATTTTACATTGACATTATCATCAAGAAGGAGCCATGTACATCAAGGCAAAAATTTACCAATTTTGCAGTTAAAAGTCAAGAAAATACGAATGCACCTTTGTCAGAGAGACATAGAATAAGAGAGAAATGCAGAAATAAAGTTTTAAAGTTTCTTAACTGTTCTTGAGCGTAGTACTAGAGTTTCTTAAATTTTTGGTCATCGTAGTACTAGTTTCTTATAAGCCAGTTTCTTATGAAAAAAAACGCGTAACTCTACTTCTATTTTTGAACGTACAATGAAACATTTTTCTTCCCAACTAATATTCTACATGTCAATAAAGATATCTGCACAACATAGATCACAGCATAATTCATGCAAGCAAAAAAAAAGGAACATTTAGTGGTAAATTACAGGATTTTCATGTGAAATTAAAAAACTTTTGAGAAAAACGCAAAGGAACACTTGCAAATTTTGAAACGAGCCCGATCGTTGGTTCTTGTACCCCCCAAACTTTCCCCTTTAAGATATGGCTTCATATTCTTCCATGTATTTATGAGAAAGAAACTGTCGCAGATCCTCATCGTTAAAATCAGGTTAAAATCCATGAAATTGCGGGTTTTGCACCCCTTCATGACGCAAGATAGGTAAATATAGACTGAAATGGGAATAACAATAGAACACAAAACATAACACAACAATATTGTATTAATTACGGTCCGTACAGAACTTTCCATCACAATAGAATACCCGCTGACAACAGGTTCTTGATAGGTATTGTCTTTTGCCAATTGTTATCCATACTTTGACCTCTTCTTTGTTTGAGTCTTCTTTGTTGACAATCTGCCCAAGAGAATTTATTTGACAAGACTATTGTTTCTTTTGTGAAAACGTGATGAAAACATTCATGACACAGGCCAGAGGGCAAGGCAGGCAAGCCACTTGAACAGCACTCGAAATCGGTCGTGAGCCACACCCAGAATTAAGAAAGGTCGAGAGAAACTGGAATGGCTTTGGCAGGTGCTGCGGCCGGTGCCCCAGCAGCAATGCTGGCAGAACAAGATGCTTGTTTCACATCTTTCTGCGAAGCTATTCGACTCATAATAACCTGCAAAGACTTCGACAAAGCAGCCTTCAAAAAGCGGCCTTTGAATCTCTCAGAGGCCTATGTGTTGATGTGGCATAACTCTGGCACTGGGGGCCTAGATGGTAAGAAATCTAGCATGCATCTACGGACAGGAGCATTCGCTGCCGTGCTCGTTGATTTGATGGTCAGAGAGAAGATTGATATAATTTTTGATGATACGCATTTAGGCTGTGAGCATCACCAGAGATTGGCTGTGAAAGTTCTCGATCCGACAAGCACTGGTTCATACTTAGATGAAGCTGGATTTAGCCATATCGTAGTGCATCACAGAGCAAACCCTACCAAAAGTAAACTTCTTAGGGACTGGTTTGAGAGAGAAGAACGCGAATGTGCTGTGTCTCTCACTTTAAAGAATTTGGTGCGAAGGAAGATTCTTGGGGATGTGCACACAGGATTCTTTGGCATGTTCCACAAATACCCAACCAAAGATGGAAGCTTCGCAGAGGTGCTTGATGCAGAAATGAAGCAGGTGTCATTGAAGGAATGCAAACCAGATAGTTTCATGTTGTCATTACTCACTTTGTCACGGACTGCAGACACTTTCTTCAGTTTTGTTGACCCGATTTTACAGAAGCATTTTACAAAGGATGAATACAAAATTGCGAAGGAAAATATCAAAGTTATCGTACAGAGCCAAGGGGCGGTGCTGGGAAGCCCAAAAATAAACAGAAAGAAATTCAAAGTCTAGTACTTTCACATGATAGTAAATCAAGATAAATACTAAAGACGTTTTTTATTCAAGGAAATAATATAATGTTCCAGGGTCTCAAATATCTATGATCTTTTTATTTACGTCATTGGGTTTTTTCAGTGGTTTGAGTAGTTGTTTAAAGATTGTGAGGCGATTATAAACAACATTTTTCATACCCGCAGTCCTTTCGCTATTAGAGATCACCGGCCCCGGCCCCGGCCCTCGGCACTATGGCACTCGGCCCTCGGCCCCCACATATATAGGTCGAAAGTTCTCTCACTTTGCTTGAAAGAAGTTTCTTAAGCTCTTGGAGGCTTCGAACATTGCGATCTTTCAATTGAACGGCACCGTTCGGATCATTTTAAATGCGGGAACAGCCAGACCGTTATGAAACGAAGAAATACCTATAATTGTGGGGGCCGAGGGCCATAGTGCCGAGGGCCGGGGGCCGGGGCCGGTGATTTCGAATAGCCCAGTCCTTCGTGACTTCTTGCTGACAGGGTCCTCGATGATAAACCCGTACCAAAATAGGTTTGTCAGGCTTAGCTTGGGTCATTAAACCAAGGGCAAGCATGCCACAGTGGAACGATGGTCCTACCTTTGTCCGAAAGCCGGAAGTTCACGAAAAAACTTTGCACCGCCATTGTCCAAATTACTGGTCGTTTTTTATGACAAATTTCCGCTGTTATTTTCTTCAATTTGGCGGAAAATTTTAACATGATTGAGCACTGACGATGTTTGTCTCAAAAACCGGTAGTTTCGACGAAATACCTTTTTTCGAAAGCAAAGTGGTAATTGTAGCCATGAAAGTACAAGTGTCCCAAAGCCGGTTGCCGGACAAAGGTAGAACCACTTAAGTGAAAAACTGGAGTTCCTGGTCTTTTTTTCGTAAATTTGGCGGACAAAGGCGGAACCGCTTATGTGAAAATGTGAGATACTGGTTTTTTGTCCTTAAATCAGGCGGAAATAGGTAGAACCAGCTTACAGGTAAACTTTACGATTTTGATCGATTTTGATTAGGCAGGAGGTTAGAAATCTTGATTTTTGTGTCAAATTGATAGAAAAGAACGACTGATTCTAAAATTTTACCTTTGGTCCTTTGACTGGATGTTTTCGGCAGGAGAGTTGCACTTCGAAATAAAAGAAGCGGTTATTCTCCATTTCCTTTGGACAAACATGGGTTCTAACATTTTACAGTACTTACCCACCCCTGGGTAAACTAACGTGTGAATGCCCGATTGTATTGAACACCAGAGACCACTTCTTTCCTAGAGACTACCTAAACGCCCCAAAATACTTCATTTCAAAAGTAGGCCCCAAAAGGGACAGAGCTCAATTGACGGTCCATTGTATCTCTTTTTATAAGAAACCATAAGGAACCAACTCATAGATCATCAACAAGTATCAAACTTTAGCACTGGAAAGCAATCAGTGATAGACATGGAATACGAAATTCCAGCTAATGCACCTGACACGAAATTCCGGCTAATGCACCTGTCAGGAAGTCCCACTAGACAACCGAAAAACTAGAAACCGAAAAATAATAAACTCAATAAAGCAAAACATAAGAAGGGACAGGGAGCGTCGGAGAACTTTGTTCTTGTCGCTGGCTAGCATTTGAAGACTGCGCGTAAGGTTACTGCAACCGTTCAGGCGGCGATTAAGAGACTCCGATTACCACGGCCGTTCGTCAATATATACCAAACAAGCTCATGCATCATTTGACGCAGAATTAAACGCAGAATTTCATAAAGATATATTCAGTTGATTTAGGGACCGTTCATTATTTGCAATGGGGTTGGTACTGAAGAGAAATGTTTTCTTGTCTAAAAAATCTTCTTACCCAACTGACAGCAAAAACATCTACCCAACAATTTTCAGGTTGAAAAAATTTTGTGCAACCCCTACCTATAAACATGGTTTCAGTGTCAAACGATGTAAATTGTAAATTCAATACGGTAAATATTGATGACAAAGATAAGCAAAGTACACACTGACAGTGAAATGGATAATGTTGATAATATCGATGATGATATTGAGACAATTTTGGACTTTAAACATTTGGTTTTAATTGGTGGGAAAATTTTGTTTTTCCAACCATGAAATTACATGAAAAAATATTTACCCAACCTTTTTATGTTAGAAAATTTCTCTTGCCCAACCCATTTCTCTTCGGTACCAACCCCTTTTTAAATAATGAACAGTCCTTTAATACAATCACAAATGATTTATTCTAGATTTTAGGCAAAATCGACCACCCTTGCGAAAAAACCTTTGTTTACCCCATCGATCATTGTTGGACCACGACCATATATTTATTACCAAAGACTTAAGGTCCTGAACTAAAAAACCTTGTCACAAATTTTTGATAAAACGTACTGTCTTGAAGTAATGCCATTTTAAATTAATGTAAATGTCTTAAATGTCTTTTTTAACTTTCAGATCTTTGGAAAAATCGGACCAGTGGATCTATCAAAAATCGCTGACACGGTTTCGTAGTTATATGCTTTGTGACACTGCATGCCAAATTTCAAGCGATTCAAATGGCCTGTTGAGTACACTAACATTTTTCTACCGCAGTACCCATCAGTATTCCGGAATCCTGTTTCGAGAAATCAGGCTTTTATCAAAATGAAGCAAAATTGCGGGAAAAATGATTATGCATGAAAGGTCAAGCATTAAGGATTAAGCGCGGTCTTGGAAAAGCATTATGTCAATAAAATCGCAGCATGGGATGTCATTAACATAGCTGCAAGGTCAAGTGAGTTTACTTTAATCCCCTAATTTCCCGCAATTTTCGAGAAAGAGCATTGCTCCCTTTAAGATGCTCAAATTTCCAAGTAATTGTGGCTATTTATGGAAGCGAGTTGGTTTAAACAGTACTCAAATACTTATACCATCAGCTTATGACGAAAACGAAAAATCGATAATTTTTCCTCTGAAGGGTTACAGTAACCTTAAAGTGAATGAACGGAGCTAAGTAGAGGCAATCTATAAATAGGACAAAGAAAACTCGTACGCACGGTATTGTTCCTCTGCCTCTGGATTTTTATAAACAAAGATAAAGATCAGCTGGCCAATAACATCAAATTCAATGAGAAATTCCTCTCTAATTGGCGCGCGGCGTACAATTTCTTTAGCCTGCCAGTTGCCTTTCGTGTGTTCAGGCTGAACATACCTGAAACTCATCGCGCAGAATCCAGTGGCATTTTTATAATCGTTGCTGACATTCAAACTTGTAGAAAACATCTTCATTTGCAATGTATCTGCTGCTATTTGGAGTAGAAATATTACTTATCAAAAGCTCAAAATTGCGTCCACCTCCAAACCAGAGCTTTGGCCATTTGGCCTAAGCAAATTTGCATGGAGTGAGAAGAGATTTTCACACTTACTTGATAAGGGCTTCATCAGCCTCTTCTTGCTTTCTTTTGCGAGCTTCTTCATCAACGAGAATATGATCGCGGATCAGTTGGTCATGATCAACTATGAATGAACAAGTTGGTAACTTTAAACAAGGGTATCTTTTTGGAAAAGGACGTCAGCTGAAATCATACTGGAAGGGCTTGCTTTGCCGATGCGCCAAACAAAACTAGCGTTAACTCACATCAGGTTCTCCTTTCATTAAAGGGAATAGACATAGCTATATGACAAGCTGCTATAAATGGTCTGAAGAAACGCCCACCAACCCATTGTTTCTTCCGCCACACAATGACACAGCAGGTGTCAAAGTTGTCAAATACAATAGATTGCATTTTTAACTTGGCCCGGGCCAGCTTTTAACTATGTCGATTCCCTTTAATAAATCAAATATAAAATACAAGATAAATCCACTTTTATCTATAGTTGAGTTGAGATGGAGGCAAAAACATAATGCTGCCAAGTTGCCTCCAAACTCAACAGAACAAATTAACACCACAAGGCTAATGTGTCGCAAACGGCTAGACATACCTGGGGAGCCTCAGAAAAATGCTTAAAGTGTGAATAATGCTTAAAGGCACACTGTCATGGATGTGATTGGCTAGATCTTCAGATAAAATCAATAATAAAAGATCTTATGGGTTTGTATTCATCAACCCTTTGTGCGCTGGAGTCATGGATTCATTCCCAAATAAAAAGATTCATATCTTTATCATCGAACTTATTTCTCTGGTAACTGAAATAACTGAAGCTTGCCTAATTTTTTTCTTTTAGATTGTCTTATTTACCCAATCAGCGCCATGATAGTTTGCCTTTAAAGGGCTTCCTTCGCCAAACTGTCAACAAATCTGGAAACACCGCACGTGTCTATTGTTCTTCATTGTTTTCTGCAGTTTGTTTGGTGGCTTCTCCCAAGCCACCAAAAAGTGCTCGTTAAAAATCCATTTATAACCAAGCAATAGACCTTTTAGCTATTCTACAAAAGAGCCTGGATCGAGCGTTATTTTTATACGCGAGGCTCGATAGAGTGGCGTTAAGAGCTTCTATCTCTATTGTGCAAATTCGAAAATTCTACAAAGCGCACTTTGTAGAATTTTCGAATATGCACAATATTGATAGAAGCTCTAACACCACTCTATCGAACCTCATGTATAAAAATAACGCTCGATCCAGGCTCTTTTTTTGAATAGCTAAAAGGTCTATT
>REGL01000286.1:52040-65022 GCA_004194395.1 Aurelia aurita complex sp. Pacific
ATAGCCTTGCTGTAACCTTGTAAATGGCTTGAAAAATGCTAATTAGCCTTGTAGAAGCCTTGTGGAAACCTTGTGTTAGACTGATTGCAGCTTGGAATCTTACTGATAGCCTTGTAATTTTCTTCCAAGGTTAGTACAAGGTCATAACAAGGTCATACTCCCCTCTACAAGGCTAAAACTTGGCCTGTACAAGGCCAAGTTTAGCCTTGTATTTTTGTACAGGTATTTATTACTGTATATCTTCTGCATTGGCAAATTATAGAAATAAAGATATAAAATACAATCATTAATGCAAAGATCTTTCAATGCCTAGAGAATGGACTTAACACCTTCAATGCAGCGGGAGTACAGCCAACCATAATTCTCATCCCCTGATTTTACTTTGGTTAGCTTTGGTTTGATGAAGTGACTCTGGAGGTGTGAAATCTATTCTTTACAACCTCAAATTGTTTCATCTTTCAAGAGAGTTGAACCTGTTGTTTTATAAAATTTGCCCTTGATTCATTGAGTTATCTCATGACCTTTTGCAATGAATGGTATCAGTTCAATGACAATTCAGTTTAATGGTTTCAGCAGTTAACACCATTTTCAAGAATAATTTAAGGATGTTTTCTGCAATAGAGGCACATTTGTTTCAATTCAAATTAATTAGTAACATGAAAAATACATGCAAGTAAATATACCATATTTGCAATTTAACATCATCACCATTTATCTGTATGTTTCTTATCTTGAAATCAATACCTAGAGAAAAACAGAATCATTGGGCATCTACTGTATGTAGACAGTAGCATATCTCACTAAAAGTGTGCTCATATAAAAAGTGGGGTTTGCATTTAGTTTGCACTAAATTTTGACAACAAAATGCCCTCAGTCGGGCAAATATTATGCTAAACGATGGATTTTGTGTTGGGCAGCCCCCCTAGATTTTTTCTTCCGGTACGGTTATGATTTTGAGTATGTTTCAGTTAGTAAACTAGTTTAAACTTTGCACTAAAGTCTGCAGCAGTTTGCTTGAAGCTTTCCTGCAAACATTCAAATTCATGCAAACTCTATACACAAACAGCAAAGAGCAAAGTTTGCGCCAATTGTATGTTTACCAAGGGTGCTCACTGTCAAATTAATTGGCTATGATTTTCACACTTCAACACATATGTGCTGCTATCCTGTAAAAAAATACAAGGCTAAACTTGGCCTTGTACGGGCCAAGTTTTAGCCTTGTAGAGGGGATTATGACCTTGTTATGACCTTGTACTAACCTTGGAAGAAAATTACAAGGCTATCAGTAAGATTCCAAGCTGCAACCAGTCTAACACAAGGTTTCCACAGGGCTTCTACAAGGCTAATTAGCATTTTTCAAGCCATTTACAAGGTTACAGCAAGGCTATTCCAGGCTATAACAAGGCTTGTACATGGCTATTACATGGCCTTGTACTGCATTTTCGTACAGGATACTATTGTCTTCAGAATAAAAGACAATGTTACAGTATAAGAAAATGCAATAACCAAATATTGTGAATCCAAAGCAAAATTGATGCAGATGATATTTCTGTTGGTACATGGTGTGGAGAGCAAGGTGAAGTTTGTAAAACAAATGATACAGTTCTGGTTAAGAAAAAGCAATTTGCCAGCCTCAAGAAAAGATTTCTCACCATCAACACAAATGGCCATAATGTTTTGCTGTCTCTGTTTATTTTATTTGACTGAGCACATTCAGAGGTGTGAAATCTATTCTTAATTCTCAAGAAAGGCACATTGCTTTGTCTTTTCGGAAACCTAAATCCTTTGTCTTACAAATATTTTCCTTGCTGGTGCGGAATAGAAGTTATCCAAGGAATCCTATACAAATCAGTTCAGCTTGTAGCAGGCTCAAGATCAATGTGAAGTGGAGCAAAAATGTATTGGATAATTTCAAGCTTGTAATAAACAGGAGACTGATCCACAACACTCTTGTAATGTATCAAAAGTGATCTGCAACAGCATAGATGGGGACTTAAAGCATATCAACAGAGTTAAAAGAGCTTAGGGGGACTTGGTAAACCTAAATACAACCTTCGGTATTTTATGTTCTTGGTTGAGAAACATAAATGGTGTGCGTCGTTCTTTTGTGCTAATGCTATGTTAGCGTAGATTATTAAAATATCTCTGTTCATTATCTTTCAATATAACTGTAATATAAGTTTAGATGCCACAAGATCCAGCTTATCATTCTCAGAACTTGCATGATGTTAAGTTTTGATACCCATACCTATTGTAGAAATATGCGATTTAGTCACATCTTCTCCAGCAAATCTTGATAGCATACAAGTTTTTCCAACACCTGAATCTCCAATAATAATGACTTTGAACAGGTAATGTTTACGTTCTGCCATCATGCTTTCAAGCTATGCAGCTGATCTCCTTGAAATTTCTCAGCACTGGTATTTGTCCTTGAATGAAGTAGCAAAATCCAGATTCACAATTATGTTCAATTTTTCCTTCTA
This sequence comes from Aurelia aurita complex sp. Pacific, assembly GCA_004194395.1. Taxonomy (NCBI): domain Eukaryota; kingdom Metazoa; phylum Cnidaria; class Scyphozoa; order Semaeostomeae; family Ulmaridae; genus Aurelia; species Aurelia aurita complex sp. Pacific. The sequence goes on from REGL01000286.1 coordinate 54,524, forward strand.
CAAAAAGAAAGCAGTTTATGTTGTTCACCAAGAAAAAACATTCTCTCATCACACTTGAAAATTGATCATGACTTCACTCGTTGCCTTCTGCACAGCTAGAGGGCGGCCTGCCTCTTGCTACTTGGTATGTTGTCTGCTAAACCACTGTGAGTATACTCAGAAAGGTTTTTGCTGCTCATGAGCTTTCTTTTGTTAGGCCCACATAAAAAATTTAGGCCAATTCTCATCCAAAGTTCACACCGCCCACAGACATGCAAAGAGCTCTGTCCAGATAATCTCAGCTCTACCAAAGCGATGTCTCGTCTTTTATCTTCAAAGCAAACTATTAAATTGGTTTCTTGCTGGCCAAATAATTAGCAAATCACTCTATTAAAAATTAATGGCGGCACCCTGCTTGCACCTGTTTACATCCCGCCACAACACAACTACAAGTACTTCATGTAAATTATCTATTTTGCAAGTTATCAACTACTCAATCAAACGACAAGAGGAGAAAATTTTCGGGAAATTTTCACTAAAGGCATGCAAAGATTTCGGTTTCATTGCTTGTATTTTCCAATTCAAGGAACTTGTAACGTTCCTGGCCTTCAGAGAAAAATATCCAGATCAATGTTCAGGCGAAACTGGCAATGACGCATACGCTTCGCTTTAATGAGTGCAAAATGCATGGGCCTGCATCTGCATGGTTACATTGCTTGCTACCAAAAATTAAACTCTTTTTTAAGAACGTCGATTTCTCAGTTTGAGCCCCTAGTATTTTTCTAGTTTTATGCATACATTCCCTTTATATGTTCTTGAATTTAGACAAGATCTGAGAATCTTTCAGCCTAGACAATCTTATAAACTGTGTAGTAGAAGATGCTCAACTCGCAAAGAAACGTCATGCCAAAACGTTTGCATGTTCTTGAAACTGGTGATGCACATTTTTTAATAAGAAACTTGGATCAGCGCAAAAGTTTCTTAATTTTGCATGAAAATTTCCGTTGTTTTAGTAGTAAAAAAAATTTTTAATTAGTTCCTTATTTTTTGGGGCCTAAAATTGCATTTTGCTTCGAAGTTATTGAGACTTTTTATCGAGAAAGGGCTTGCCCTTTCCCATTGATATTGTCACCACGAATAAACCATGCACATCAAGGCTAAAAGTTACCAATTTTTTGCAGTCAAACGTTACATTTTATTTTGCAGTTGAAATGAACAGGATCGTTTTTAACACACTTTAGGATGCAACCGCAGGGTGTGACCGACGAAGGTTCCCCCTCTCACTTGATATTTACAAACGCGATGCCACGCGAACTGTAATATACGTCAATCGATGCAGAATTTCTTTCTCTACAACATATCCAAAATTCGCTTGAAACATCGTACCATCTTCTTCTGGGATAATTCACTACTATTATTTCAAAGCATTCTCACAAATTTCTTTGTGACGTCAAGACAAGATGGTGCACGTGATGCCAAACAAGTTACCATATACCATGTTACAAACAAGGGTGTAACCTACCGAAAAGGAGCAATTTAAGAAAAAGTCACTAAAAATCTTCATAAACGCAATTCATAGATATAGAAATAAGAGATGCTCAGCTGCATCATTATTTTCAAAGTCAATATCGATATGCCTTACCACCAAAAGGCAGAACAAACTATCATTTGGCAAGTTGGAGACAAGAAAATATTGAAAGAAACATACCTTTTAAACTGTCCAGTCTCTTGAACCAAACACCAAATTACGAGAACCCAAAAATTACGGAAACCTTTACAACAGCCTTTCAGTCAAGGAAAGAGATATATCAGTAATACAACACGACTATCTTCACAAAGTCCAACGGGTGATAAATGATTCTTTACGGATTTACGGAAACTTTCACAACAGGAAGTTCAGAGTACGTCTTCTTTTGAGACCGTTAGAGAGAACTGTTCTTGAATGCGCGAGAAGTGATGCCTCGACTGGTTGACTGTGATGAAAGTGAAACTAAAAGCACTTCAAAGAAGCTCTTCAAAGTGTAACATCTGGTTCAAATGCTTCGGCCATACCTCCTTGGCTTATGAAGTGTGCTGAGGTGCTGAGACACAGCACGGGAATCTCCCAGAAAGTATTTCCCCCAAGTGGACTTTACCCTGAGAATTCACCTACCGACAGAGATATTTTTGAAAAAAAACGTAATATCTTTAAACAGTAGCGACTAATTGGAAAAGCCGAAGTTGACAATCATCATGCATGCTTTCTTAGATTGTAAAAAGAGTTTCGCATTTCCTCCAAAAGATCAACCGTTAAAAAATCTATACAAAGGACCAGTCCAGAAGCTGTAGACTGACAGCCTCCTTTTCTCCCGAACGAAGAATTTTCTTCACTAAACAGAAACAGACTTATATCTTTTTCATTAATTTTCGAGGTCCTTGTTACATGGCAGAGTCGTTTTGCAGCAGACATAAGTTTGAAGTAAAATGCACTCCTCCGTTGCTGAACTCTGGTTACGATAAAAGATTATCGTTTTAGTTGCAAAAGAGCCTCGAAGTAATTCCAACATTTTGAATACGACATAACACATTCATCCATAAAGTTGGGCAGAAAATCAGGTAACGGAAGGAGACGAAGGCAGAATTTCAAATCATGAATATAAAGATAGAAAACGATATTTCAGTTACAATTATATCATTTATATATATATACAATAGAAAAATAATATACAATCCAGTACAATGCGTATTGCTACTGAGGACCAAATATTGTCTAAGTTCAATATACTCTGAACTGATTTCACATTAGCCTTATGATATTCTCATTCTTCAAAAACATCTGGTGCCCTTCGTTTCCCAACAGTGGCGAGTCACATAAGAAACAAGTGTCTTATAAGCCATTGTCACACATGCTACAATTTCGGACGGTCTGACAATCAAATTTGGCCTAAACGGAAACTACAGATCCACAATGCAGTACCAGGTGTCCCAAAAAATGTAGACGGATTTGGTTGACTCTAGCGGTGTGAATTTAGCTTCAATCAATGTCTAATCACTCCAAAAATGTTCCTAGATAGTTAACTTGAACATAGGTACCTCGTTTGTTGGTGTCGGTGCTTTGAGAGCAGACTGTTAATCTTGAAAGCTCAAATTTGCCTCTTCCTGCAAACCAGAGCTTTAGCTTTTTGGCCTAAGCAAATTATTAAGGCACAGCGTATAAATCAACGATAGCCTTGATAAAATTTGAAAAATATTAGATCTTGTGTAGTTCAGTTTTTCAGAAGTCACCCCCTAGTCATCCACTGGGCAGTATTCTAATTTTTCATCAATTTCAGCTCTAAATTTCAATGTGCTTCAGGAACTTGCTTTGGCCAAAAGGCCAAACTTCTGGTTTGGAGGTGGACGCAAATGTGAGCTTTCAAGATTGATATTTCTGCTCTCAAAGCACCAATACCAACACACAAGGTATCTATATTCAAGTTAATTATTCAGGAACATTTTGAGAGTGATTAGCCATTGATTAGAGCTAAATTCACATCGCTGGAGTCAACCAAATCTGTATACATTTTTTTGGGACACCCGGTAGTTAAGCTGATATAACAGTTCAACTAAAGCAAGTCTTTTCTACCTCTGCAACTACTGCAGTGTGGATCCATGGTTTCCGCTTTGGCCAAATTTTATTTCCAGACCATCTGAAATTTCAGCGTGCCCGCAAAGGACCCTGGATGACAATAGCTTTTTAATCTGTTTGGCGTTAAAAGGGAGCCCCGGACACGGACGGGCACCAAATCTCAACACAGGAGTGGCTGCCACCGTTCTCTGTCCGAAATATCCATGCACGAACGAACCGAAGAACTCCAGACAATACTTGATCGTCAACAACGGTACTACTTCTACTTTACATCAATATGAAATCAAAGATATTCCGTGCAATAAATTGATGAGATGTAATCCTGTTACAAGATTCATGTAACTCAGCAGTAATTATGCAGATAAGATGAAATTTTACGAGCTAAAAATAATAAAGCATCAATGTAAGCCAAGGAAATGAAAAAGAAACTGTAAAAGGAATTGTCAAGTGCCGTTCATAGCCAGAACCAGCTGACGTCATGTCTATTTCTGCTATGGACGGCACAGAATATTGTATTTGTATATTGTTGAGTTTTAACTGTGATATAAAAAAAACTTTAAACACCAGGCAAATGTGCTTAATACTTTCAAGGCAACCTGATGTGAAAAGTACTGTTGAATGATAGGAAGTACCGCTTAAATTTTTTGATATCTCTACGCGTTCATAACTTATCCACTGAGTTCAAGTCTTCACTGATGACGTCATTTTGTTTGCAAATCACCATAATGATAATGTTATCTTTGAAAGGTTAGCTACAATTGTAAGAAAATTTGCAGCTAAGTCACATGAATTGAGCATAAATTGTTTAACAAATTGATAAGATGTTTAGAAAGGCATGATAATTGAAAAGTTTTTCCTTAGATTTCCCTTTGAAACCATATTTAACATTGTATACTTTCTTAACTTTATGCAAACAAAATGACGTTACTAGCCAATCCTATGCGGTTAGTATACGATTACGAGGTCAATGCTTGAAAAAATTTGGACTCTCTTGATTATCATAAAATGGCCTAATGGCTGGCCAAATTTCGTTTCCTGTAACAGCGAGCCTGTCCTCGTTTGCGGTTTTATGGCAAACGAGGAATGCCACGCTGTTACAGGAAACGAAATTAGGCCAGCCGTTCTGCCGTTGCAAATTTGAATCAAGATGAGCTGAGGTAGCTGCATGGAAAATACGACACAGATACAGGCATGACTTGTGTATGCATTATATTAAACAATAAATATACCTTGTTTCCTCTCACCCATGGTTTTTCATTTCAAACAAACATTCTCCTGCCACAAGTATATAATACGTTACCAACAATTTCATGATTAAAATTGCGGAGCCACCAGGTGCAAACAAATCTAGCTAGTTTGAAAATTCGTAGAGCCAAGGATACGATATGGATGTTAATGATTCAAACTTTTGAAAAAAATAGCACACAAAACTCAATTCATGCATGAATTTCCAAGTAATGGAAAGTACGGACAGTACCCATAATCAGAATGCGCAAAACTTTACGAATTCTTACCGCGCAATAAAGGTTACAGATCTTGCATCCAATCAGCCGCGTAACAAATACACAGAACGTCTTTTGCGCGTTTCGTACATTATGAACAGAAGTCCAAAAGTGTAACAAGCTTGAAAATTCTATACAAATACAATGAGCTGACTACGGCCATAGAAATATTACGAAAGCGACTCTGCAGAGAGGAAAAATTTTAATATTAATTAAGGTTCTAAGTCATCAGAATCAACTGCATACTCTTAGTTCTACCAGTTTTCATACAGGTTAACTGCTGTCTCCGTTACAGCAAATGTAAAAGCGTTTGTTGACCCTTCCTGGTTCTCTTAACTTTGCTCGGTTACCATCCCTGTTACAGCTTGACTTGATATTAGCAGCAACACATACGGTCAACAAAAGATAATTCAGGATCTACAGCAATCTAGCGTATAGCTTGCATGCAGACTCTACATTCCACTGCGAAGAGTCTCCTTCGCAGTTGGATCTCCTTCGCAGTGGCAAGTAAACTCTGCACACAGGCAATCTTACGTAGCATCTTATGTTATTCCACAATCTCTGTATTAGTGCCTCTCATTCGATTCATCAAGAAGGCATAGCAAGATAGGCATACCAAAACTCTTTCTTCGTATGCAGCAGGAGCTAAAACGAAAGTGGGATTACAGTAGAAAATCAATGGTAAGGTGTTGGAATACAGCGAGCAGCAGTAAAAGAGAGTAAACACTTTGGCTCCTCGTTTCTATACATAGATGATTCCAAACATACCCAGTGACCTCACAAAACTACCGGGTGAGTCAGAAAAATGAATCCCTGTTTGAAAGGTCATGCCTCCCTGGATATCAAGACAATGATATCGGCAAATATATAGTTTAATGGTAGAAATGTTCAAATCTACTATAAAGTCTACCTGACTGAAATCTGCCACTCCATCCTGAAATTATGAAGGATATTCTCGAGAAAGCCTCTTCGAAAAACCTTCAAAACGTGCCCAAAGTCATGAACAAATCTCCCTTACATTTCTGCCTTACAATTGCCTTACAGCAATGATTTGTGGACGCTTTAGCACGTGCTATCCTCTTGGGAGAATGAACAAGTCCTCCCCCTGGTATCGATGACCTATTCAGGGGGATTCCATTNTATCAAGACAATGATATCGGCAAATATATAGTTTAATGGTAGAAATGTTCAAATCTACTATAAAGTCTACCTGACTGAAATCTGCCACTCCATCCTGAAATTATGAAGGATATTCTCGAGAAAGCCTCTTCGAAAAACCTTCAAAACGTGCCCAAAGTCATGAACAAATCTCCCTTACATTTCTGCCTTACAATTGCCTTACAGCAATGATTTGTGGACGCTTTAGCACGTGCTATCCTCTTGGGAGAATGAACAAGTCCTCCCCCTGGTATCGATGACCTATTCAGGGGGATTCCATTCTCCCAAGAGGACAAAATAAATGAATTTATGCGAGTGTCGTCAATTGTTGGAAGGAAAATTTGCTCATTGTTTTCATTCGTTTTTGCAGGTTTTTGGAAGGGGCTTTCTGCAGAAAATTACCCATATCCACCGGAAGGAATGGCCGATTAAGGCCGGGTAAAATACTGAACCTAATTGAACATATTGGCAATAAAACAAGACTGTTTTCAATATCATTGCTTTGATATTCATGGAGCAGTGGCCTTCCAAGCGGGGATTGTTTTTTCTGACTCATCCGGTCCCAGAAACATTAATTTCAAAAAGGGACGTGATCTACCTTTCCTTATTCAATCTTGATGTATCCTTTTTACCTGATCACTGATATCATTATATTATGTGTGAAACATTATAGCTTTTGAATCACCATAAAAGATCAAGCTTGTGAAATTAATATTCATAGGCAAGCATGTTCGCCCTACGTTGCAAGACAGCTGTTATTTGATGGAAGATTTTTGAAAATTTTACGCTTCTTTGAGATGAAAAATCTTTTAAGGAAGTATTTTACTGCGAACACAGAAATTGAGCAAAACCATCGGAAAGGACATCTATTCTGATCTGTTCTTCCAGCTGCATCTAAATTTTGATTAACACAATCGAGTCAAATCTTTTTCAATTTATCGCTGACCGAACACGGTGAATCTGCTTTGACTCACGAATTTGTAGAGTTTTTAATAAAAAAAACTCAAAATGGCACAATTATCCACTCAAGAAATGCAAAATGTCTTACCTGTGGCTCCAAACACAACTTTAGGCACTCTCTGATGGCAACACTTTGAGCAGTAACTTTTGCCACAATGTCGGCAGTAATTCTACAGAGGAAGAACAATCACGAAGCTTTAATTTATTGTTACCGGTTGTGCAGATCTAAAAATGAACATTTCGCAGCAAAAGCAAATTGAGATATGCTAGGTATGTCTTGCGTGAAAGTAACATTTGAGAAAATATTTCTCGGGAAAACAACGCTCTGAAACCGCCCGGAAATTAATCATAGACTTAAAACTTTGAAAAACAAGGGAACTAAAATAGACAACCACAAAAAATCAGACAGGATACTAAAACCAAAATAAGTATAAACCAAACCTCCTCAGCCTTGAATGAATTATGGCAGACGAGAAATGAGTTGATCATTCATACAAAGCTCGATTTTAGAAGGGATTCTGGACTAGCATACAAGTGAAATCTTTCATAGAGATCGGAGCCTTGCACAACATTTTGTTTTATGCAAGTCTTCCAAGGTGTTTGCAACAAGAAAACTTTGAATCGACGGTAAATGAACGGTTCGCTGCAGAGGCTGTGAAATCTTATCACATTTTATCGAAATTGTCGATGATGAAATGATGGAAAGAAATGGGATTTGTGGTGACCTAATTGGTAAATGTATCCACTGGTTATTACTGCGAAAGATACTTATATAAGCCGATTACTGGGATTCTGCTGCAGATGAAGGTAGGGTCCATTTGCTTTCTTGGTACCAAATAGCTTTAACTCGTCAAGGATTTTTGAAAATCACACAGACAAATAATTTCATGTTCGATGTAACGCTAATCCCTGATCAGATTTTAACCAAATGAAGAAGAACAAATATGGAATGGGGCCTGTAGAATTGATTCGTGGTAAAACCAGCTCTGTATCTTTATTGGTTGAATATCCATTTTAATTTTCGTGAAAGTACTCGAAAAGTTGTCTCAAAAGCCTTATTTTCAGTCATGTGATCGGAATACGGCGATAACAGTGGCTACTAAGCGTGAAATTGGAAGATTTGTGGGTTTCCCTATGCCCTATTGAAACATTTGACTTCTATGCTTTCTGGACTATCTTTCCCTCATTTATACCACACCAAACTTAGCATTCTAAAAGGTAAGTTTTTAGCAGATGGCTAACTTTCAGACAAATTCAGCAAGACCTGAAATCTTAGTCTTTATAAATGGAAATTGCACTGTACAGTACAGTTATATGCATGGAATGTTTGAACTGCAATAGACTTGGACAGTGACAAACGATGTTTTTTTTAACCAATGAAAGAAATCATTCTCAAAAAATCAATTATGTTTGAATGCTTAAAACCCTGACATTGAATGCTAAGTCGAAATTGTATGAGATCTTTGTGTGATTAATCTCAAATGAACACCTACTGAAATGCAATGTCGGAAGTGAAACGTACCCTTTTCTTCAGAATAGTTGAAAACTCTACATTACATGATGCACAATTTCCTGCAAGATAAATGTGACTTTAACGACGTTGATAAATTCTTGAACGAGCGTAACTATGACCTATGAACTATGACCAATGACCAATGACCTTCTTCTTCAGTGCCCTGTCTATTAACAGGTTCCTGCAACAAATTTCTCCGTTCTTCGCTGTGCTCTGCTAACGTTTCTAGATAATCATAGTCTTACATCTTGCTCACTGGGTTTCTTTTTGATTCGATTGAGTGTAAGTGAAATCTATCCATTAAAACAGTAAATTGGATTGTCATATTCCAGACTTAGAGTTTTTTGTTTATGAGATTCGCTCTTGCTAACCTAAATGCATATATCTTCACGTTGTTAAAAGTACACAGTGAAATGTACATTTTGGATTCCTCAGTTAGTTTGTTTCAATAGATCATGCGCTTGGGGGGATAAGGTAGCCTGCGTGCAGACTCTGCTGATTTCTTTCCATTTCAGAGAGGTTCTCCCTCCTAAAAAGAAATCAGTAGTTGCTGCACGCAGGCCAGGATAAGGTATCACTGCAACAGACCCTCACAAAAGGAGATGCAAGGCGTAAGATGTAAGGTATTAAGATGAGGAAATCGTTATGGTCGGCTGTGTTGAAGAGAAATCACTTTTTTATAACAGATATCACTTTTTGATATCGTGGCTGGATCATTGTTGAACAAAGTCTATCATGGCTATTTCGGTTATATGTGCTTTCAGCAATTAAAAGTAGAGGCAGGTGTGAAAATAAGTTCTTTCTTTAAATATGAGAACAAGTAGAAAAAACATCTAAAAATATTCGAAATGTTTCAGATGAACACTGCTGATTTAAAAGTCGAAAAATGTTGACAGTTTTACAGCAGAAAATTTAAATATCGCATTATGACCTTCGAGCATTTTCACTATAAAGTCCAAAGGAGATTTTCTTATTTTCCTCCTCCTGAACTCTTCCAAAAACTTGCTATCTTAATCCGGTCTGCCTTTCGGGATTCTACATCATAAGAAAGCTTTACTGTGTCTTGGAACTGACGGCATTAATCACAAGTAGGTTGGCAAAGTCATCCATATAGTCAGAAGTACAGAAGGCAAAATTCAGACCACAAGGAGATGCTTCCTGTTAAAGCGATCTTCAAATCTAAGTTTGAAGTTCAACATTGAAGCCAGTATTAAAGTTTTAGTACATGCGACTACAATAATATCGATGTGAAAATTTCACAATTTTCTACAAACCTCCGTGTTTTCTGTTGCGTCGCCTTATCGATGCTTTGAATTTTGATATTAGGCCTGATGAAAAAAATATTAAAAATAAATAACGCAAACTAATCATTCCTACAGCAGACTTGTTGTATGAAATGGCGGACATAGGGAAACGGCACTTAATCGTGCAATCGATGTGAATCATCTGGTTTTGAGCATACCATGTTCTAGATCAGCCTTTCATAGAGGCCCTGCAGATCAGAAAAAACAAGCACAGATACACACATGGGCTGAATCCAATTCTTTCGCTTGCACAAAAATGAAGAGTGAAAAAATATTAGCATTTGGTTTGTGGCGGTGTGTCAGCTCAAGCAAATAACGAAACTACGATGATGTATAAGTCTACGCATTTGAAATTAAACTGGTGAACCACCCATAATATATCTCAAATTGGAATTACTTGTTGTTGTGATATTACTTCTAAATTCTCTGACGAAGAAGCATTGCTCTACACTGTCATTGAATTTTCATCAAAGGCC